>RJWT010021342.1:0-17623 GCA_004365215.1 Cuniculus paca | reverse complement strand
TACACTGGCTTCCCCGACTCTCCCGACTGCATGGCAGCTGAGGAAAGCTGTAAGATGGTGAGGGAATGCCGGCGTGCACTCCCAAAGGACAGCACTGCTCAACCCGCAGTCCCATTTGCTTTAGTACCCACCTGGCTTCCTGCAGAGTGCAAAAGGTCTCCAGTTCCTGTGATGGCAGGAGGAAGCAGGCCACCAAGGGCAGGTCTAGCCCCATCAGCTACCACTGCTCTGCTGGCCACACTGGCCCGTGGCAGGTAAATTCCAGAGGCGCTGCTAGGGTCAGTCCCAGCCCAGCAGGCAGGGGCAGGCAGCCCCTTCGTTCCACACACAGGCAAGGCAGGCCCTCCCTCAGCTTCCTGGCGAGCTGGCTGCTCTGGCTCAGGGTCCTGGGCCACCCCCTCTTGCTCTTCGACGTGCCACCCTCTGCAGGACTGGGCCTTCGTGTCCACATGTGCTTCCAGCTCTGCCTTCTCTTCACCCAGGGCCATCGAGCTGCGTCTAGGTCAGGGCTCCCCAGAATTCTTCAAGCTTCCTACAAAACAGAGGGAGGGAAGAGGGAGAAAAAAATACAACGTTCTCTACATCAGCATCCAGGAAACATTGGTTTTTACTGAGTAGGGCAATTTTCTTTTCTAGGTCAAAGGAAAACAGGTAACAAATGGTGACTATACTTCGTCAAGGGAAGAAGGTCAAGCTTTTCTTCTGCCCTGGACCTTTCCAAAGGGGATGCAAAAGATGCCCAGAATTTTGTCCTGTTTTTCTGGTGGCTGGTTCCATCCCCAAGAGCAGGCACCCAGGAGGGTCATCACAGGCATTACTGTGTGCGAGGCTTGGCTGCCTGCTGTATGTTGAGCGGCAAGGCAGTGGTACGGAAAGAACTTTCATTACTATAAGCGGCTGATGGGAAGACAGAGAACCATTTTATCCTAGAAGGCATCTTTCTGGGAGGCTGATATAGGGGCCGGTTATATAGGAGATGGCGATGGCAAACTAGTGGGTACTTCTCAGATGGAGTTTGTGGTCAAATGACACACATCTGATCCTAAGTGCCTCATCAAGAGATGCTTCTCAGTTCTGCAAATCTTAAGAAGAAAGATTGTGACCTCCTCGGGCTATTCTTGTCTCTGATTAGTGTTCCCTTGTGCAGTTCCTGACATGACACAGTGGAAGGCTAGAGGGGTAGGCCTTCTTGCATATTACCAACTCATGGTAATGGGAAAACAGCCTTCGCCTGATGACAATGACAAGAGCGGCAAGGTTAAACGGCGAGCAGGGCTGGAGCGCTGGTCTCAGTGCTTGCCTTCACCAGTCTGAATCAGAGCGAAGGCTCGAATCCTGCTTAGTCACCTTTTCAGCCTGGCCTGCTGTCCAGGGGAAGAAGCCTGACCTTCCTCCTCACTGGGTGAGATGCCAGCTGAGCCCTCCCCACACACAATCCTGCAGTGGTTCTGTTGTCACGACAGTCTGTTGGCAAGTGGCTTGGGCCTGGCTCTCACCCTCCTACCTTAGAGGACGGCAAGTCAGGGCATGTCAGGCTACCGCCGGGCCCAGGAAGGACACCTTCCAGGATGCGTGCCTCCGCCTGGTGGAAGTGTAGGACCCTCTCAGGGCATGAAACCCACCAAGGCAGTGGGACCAGATGGGGCGTCTTGTTCAAGGATGGCCAGTGAGCGAAGAGGGAGGTCAGCTACCCTCTTCAGGCGTGTGTGGTTTATGCCAACCTTGGCAGCTATGTGGAAGGCCAGGCAGGTAGGTAACTGTGGGAGTGGCCCTCCAGGGTGAGCCCACCTTGGAGAAAGGAGTAGCAGACTGGGGCAGGCAGGGGAGGGAGCAGAGGGCAAGCACTTGGGCAAGAAGGGAAAGAACTAGAGTGGGATCCGTAAACAGAAGAGCTCCAAGACAACAGAGGGTAACCACCCTTGGCCCTAGAGGGCCAGACAGAGCTCCTGCTGGTCACTGATGGGAGTAGGAAGACCAACTCCAGGAGGGCTTAGAAAGGCGGGGGAGGCAACTGTGAGTTCAGGAGGCTAGCAGCCACCTACAGTGCATTTGGACAAACCTCAAAGCTCAACCGTGGACAGAAATAGCCATTTCCTTAGAGATGGAGGGGAAGCACGGGAGAGGCGTTGCCAAGGGGCTTCCACTGCCTCGTTTGAGACACAGGAAATGCAACCTGGGGAGGCACTGCACATACTACCCCGAGACCCCTGACACTGCTTTGTGATGGAAAACAGAGTTCAGCCCTGTGCTGCCTGGACATGTGAGGCTCCAGCCCACTTCAGAGGTGACCAGAGAAAAAAGAGCATGCACTGCCTGTGTACTTTCACTCAATTCTCACAACCACCAGATAGAGGAGGAATTAGGCAGGAAAACAATTTTTGGTAGGCAATGTATGGCTCAAATATAAAAATGAAGTACACTATAGATTTAAGTCTGTCCCTGCACTAACTGACCCAGAGTATGCAAAGTATTTACAACAGAACTCTTGTTAACAGGGTCTCACTCTGTAGTTCAGGCTGGCCTTGAACACACTATGTAGCCCGGGATGGCTCTGGAAACCCAGCTCTCAGGAGGGTTTATAGGCCTGTGCCACCATGCCCAGCTCTCCTCCTGCTCCTCTTAAACAAAATATCTTGGAAATCATTATTTAGCAATGATTTAACATAGGAAATGTCCTCTTCCTTATCATGATCAAGTGGTGCATGGATGCACTCTAGTTTATTCTGCCAGACCCTTTATGAATGTGTATTTGGGTTCAGGATACTTTCTATCTCTGACGAGTACAAACACACGTCATCTGCATGGATGCTGGCACATCCACACGCACTGCTGCACCAGATGCAGAAGTGCTGAGGCGAAGTGCTGGGACACATGCTGCCCGTGGCCTCTAGGTGGTACTGGTCTGCGTTCCCACTGGCATGTGCAAGCGGCTGCATCCCACTGAGGCGAGGCCTCTTATACTCCCTTTCCAGGTGGGGATACCACAGCTGGGGCTCCAGTCCAGGCCTGTCTGACCCCAGAATCCAAACCTTTGGGAACCAACCATGGAACAAGTGACAAAAGAGAAAAGCTCACAAAAGAGAAGAGGAAGACCAGTGAGTGGAACACAGAAGAGTGACTGAACCCTGTTGAGAAATAGATTTTCATGGAGCCACATCCGCACCTTGTGGCCTTTTAAGAAACTGCACATGAAGACCTGCAGGCCAGTTATGTTCTCCCAAGCATGGGAATAAGCTGAGCCATGAGCTGGGGAAATTACGAGGAACACTGAATCTAGACTATGACTCCCTATCACTACCTCGTATTCCATGCCAGGGCTCCTTTACATCCTTACAGCTGTGGTTTTAGGACAGCATGCTGAAATAAAGTGTAAATGGGGCAAGAGGGGTGCAGGCACTTTTTTTTTTTTTTTGAGACATGGTCTCACTATGTAGTCCAAGCTGGCCTCAAACTCACAGTGATCCTCCTGCCTCAGCCTCCTGAATGCAAGCACTTTGTTTATACAAAGCATTTTTGTTTTTTCTAGACCTTGTTATCCAAAAAAGAAAGTATCAATGTATCCTGGACAGGAGGGTGTGTAGAACTACTATGGGT
This sequence comes from Cuniculus paca, assembly GCA_004365215.1. Lineage (NCBI taxonomy): Eukaryota > Metazoa > Chordata > Mammalia > Rodentia > Cuniculidae > Cuniculus > Cuniculus paca. The sequence continues at coordinate 14,029 of RJWT010021342.1, read as the reverse complement.
ATTATAAACTGTCCAGGAGATACGCCTAAGTACCTCACAATAACACAAAGCTAAACTAGATTAACAGGCCAGAGGCCCCTCAGCAACCAGGGAAGAACATCTAAAATTTGCAATTTTTGTGGAAATGGTACAGTACTTGTAAGTTCCTGAAGTACTAACTTGTGCAGACTTAAAGCATGTGCTGAAGAAAGCCAATGCTATGGTAAAGCTACATTTTGGGTTCCTAGGGTCAGTCCTGCCAGCAATTGTGGGGTGTTGGGCGAGGGTGTGCTGCACCACTGCATCGAAATCTGGTCCTCACTTCTACAGATTCTCAGTGTTATCCATCATTCCTCTACCACTCTGGCAGCGGGATGGAGTTCTGCTTGGACCCTTCCTATGAGAACACACCTCTCTCAATGCAGTCAAAAGACTGTCCACACTGATGCACACGACTTGCTACCCTGACTAGTATTGTGCCCCGGTCATTAGCTCTAAGCCACGATGAATGCAGGGCCTCTGCCTTCTCGGGCCATGCCTTTGCCAGTGTTCCTGGATGTGAGCAGCTCCACGGTGAGCAGAGGTCTTAGGTAGTCTCCTTGCCTGCAGGGGAGCACCAGGAAGTTAGAATCTGACAATGAATAATGAACCCTGTTTTTCCCTCTAAGAAAGCTCTGTATGTATCACTATTTTCCTGTCCTTGTCCAGACAAGAAGACAGGACATGTAAGTTTTAGGATATTCTAGAGACCAACTGGACTTCGCCATCCTCTGTTAGTAGGGCTGGGATGCAGCTTAGTACCACAGTGCTTTCCTAGCATAGATGAGGCCCTGGATTCCATCCCCAGCACCACAAAAAGAAAAAAAGAAATCCTTCATTAGTTTCCAAGACTGGCAAGGCATCACGCTCACCAGATATAAATAGGATGCAGGCACGGCTCATTCTTGCCCTACATTGAAAAATATATCCAGCACCATGCACGTGGTAACACTAACTCTGGAAGCCTGGAAGGGACATCTGACCCTTCCTGGGATCTGCCATATCACCCTGGGGCATTTCTACCATACTAGCTGCTGGGGCTTTCTCCCTCTTCTTTTTTTATTTTTTATTTTTGCAGCACCAGGGATTGAACTCATGACCTCGCACTTGCCAGGCAGGCGCTTAAGCCACTGTGTTAAATCCCCAGCCATTGTCTTTTTGAGAGTGTCTCACTATGCCATTCAGGCTGGCCTTGAGTTCGAAATGATCATCCTGTCTCAGCCTCCCGAGTGCTGGGACTACAGGTGTGCACCACCAGGCCCAGCTTTCTCCTTCTCCTGTTCAGGATGGAGGAGGACTAGGAATTGTGGGGAAGGGTAGTGGTTTGCTTTTGACTAATGTGAAGGAATGATCAGCTAAGAAACAGTTCTCTGAATAAAAATGGACTTTTCTTGGGATTTTTCTTTTTCTTTTTGAGACAGGGTTTCACTATGCTGGTCTTTAACTATGTTCCCCAAGCAGGTCTTCAACTTGCAGCAATCCTCCTGCCTCAGCCTCCCAAGTGCTAGGCTTATAGGCAGGCATCACCATGCCCGGCTCCTTGGGATTCCTTAAATCACAAGCTCCTTTTGGAACAAGCTCATTCAGTCCAACTGTGCCCTGAAAGTTCCTTTCTGGCAAGGGCCATTCTGTCCCCAAGTCCACAGATAGCTGCCTGTGATGGCACTGAGAGGTTAGGTGTTTCTCCAGGGGCAAGCCCTAGCAGTCTGGGGCCCCAAACTGTGGATGTTGTTTTTGTAAGTCACAGGTATAGAGATAAATGCATGAATACACACCAGCAGAATGTGGCCAGTGAGCCAGACAAAGTGGCTCTGCATGCTGCTGCTTCTCCAAGAGGATAAACCTGTCACAGGGAGGGAGTAGGACCCAGCAGGGCAGGTGGCTCTAGGCTTCCAGGGAACTAGATTTATGGGAGAAGGGGCATCAAGGCAGTGGCCAATCAGGTGAGTGGCCGCATGAAAGAAGGAAAAGACATGCACTGGGGAGGCTGACCAAGGGGGTAGACCCGACAGATGACTGAGGGCTGTCTCAGTGGTTGCAGATCTGACACTGGAAGTCAATGGCCAAGAGCTAGTGCTGCTCCCCCCCGCCCCTTCCTTTTCTGCTGCCGACGGCTACCTGGAGCCTCAGTCCTCCAGAGGCTGTCCTTCCCTGAGGAGCAGGTGATGCTTCTCTGCAGGTAAAAGCAAAGCACACTGGAAACGAAGAACCGGCTCAAAGCTCCAGAGGACTGACCACGTCTCCTGTGCCATGGCGGCGTGCCTCAGGCAGCCCCTTCTTTGCGCTGCTGGGCTGCTTCTCTAAGTTTTCCCTGGCTTCACACAACAGGAGCCCCCAGGGTCGTGAAGGGAGCCTGGGAACTGTCTTACGAGCTCACCAGCTGGCCAACTGACTAGAATCTTAAACAGCCTCGCTTCAAGACCAATGTTCACTTACTAGCGAGGTCTGCAGATGGCTTTAAGGACATGCAATGGCCACATCTACAAGGAGCTTGGCTGAGCTCCCAGCCACCTCCCCTCTCAACTCCAAGCTTTCTGACGCTATAAGAACAAGGATGCAGAAAACTGAACACCTTAATCAACACTTTTTTCTGCAAAGAGCAAAGCAGAAAAACAGCTTTTCAGGAACACAAGTTGCTCCTACAGTCAAGAGTGAAGCTGTACCTGGACCACACAGAACTCATTTTATTTTATGGAATGAAGTATTTGTTGTCTCATTCTAAAGTTGCAAAATAAAATCAATCAATATCTTTAAGCAGCCAGGCACGGTGGCACATGCTTGTAATCCCAGCACTTGTGAGGCTGGGATAGGAGGACTGCCTCAAGTTTGAGGCCAGCTTGAACTATATAGAGAAACTCTGCCTCAAAAAAAAAAAAAAAGTTTCTAAGCAAACAAAGAAATACAGAGATTAGGTTAGCATTTTACAACTCACAACTGTGTGGAAAGTGTGATCCAGGTTACCTCATAGCTTGTTGGGCATGCGGATTTTTTTTTTTTTTTTTTTTTTTGGCGGCACTGGGGATTGAACTCATGACCTTGCACTTGCCGGGCAGGCGCTTAGACCGCTGAGCTAGATCCCCAGCCCTGTTTTTGAGACAGGGTCTCACTATGCTATTCAGGCTGGCCTTGAGCTCACTTTGTAGCCCAGGCTGGTCTCGAACTCACAATGATCCGCCTGTCTCAGCCTCCCGAGTGCTGGGATTACAGGCGTGAGCCACCACGCCCGGCGGGCATGCGGATTTTTCAGGACCTTCCCAAAGCCTTGGAACCAGAATCTACATTTCAGCAGTATCTCCAGATGACCTGCGAGGCACACTAATGCTTCAGAAACACCAGGCTGGTGAGTCTCGACTGTTGCCGTTAAGGAACAGCTACAATGGCTGTCTGACTATTCATACGATGAGCACTTATTTCATTCATGCCAGGCACACAGGAGAAAATTTACGTCCTTGTCCTCAAGGTCTGTGCAACAGGACACTTGAAAAAGCTCACATCTGCCGGGCGTGGTGGTGCATGCCTGTACTCTCAAGCACTCGGGAGGCTGAGGCTGGAGGATTCTCATGAGTTCGAGACCAGCCAGCCTCATCGCCATGAGTTCAAGGCCAGCCTGAACTACACAGTGAGACTGCCTCAAAAAACAAAACACACAAGCAAAGTTTAAAGAGAAACATCCCAAAGGAGCTTACAGCTGAAAGGAAATACACATTTCAGCCTGTTTCCTGAGAGGAGTGGTACAGGAAAACCAGGAAGTGAAGCAGTATCTGCCAGGGGTTGTATCCCACACCTGCAGGTCTGGCAAACAAGTCTACAGCTGACAGGAAGACTTCTACTTTTCATAATGTCTGTGAGCAGCTTTAAAGGTAGGAAAGCTTTTCCATGAGAACAGGTGGATTTACAGAGAAGCCAGAGATCACTTCCACAAGCTCTGGTTCTTTTTAAAGACACTTTGTCTCCCATCCTGAAGATTTTCCTCAGTCAACTCACATCAGCTTCCATCTATATATATTTCACTTCTCTACTGTTACAGGACCATTTTGAGTAACAGACCACATTAAAAGTGTATTATCAAATATGACCCCTGGAGTACTTGGCTAATGCATTATTTGACATCTAACTGATCTCTAGCACGTGTCACAACTCAGATAATCTATGAATACTCTTACTGTGGAAAGAGAACTGGGAAAGCTTAGAGAGATTTTTAAAAAATAAACCACAAAATGCTGAAAGACAGAGACCTTGAAGGTCAAGTACTGTGCTGGTATTAGTACTGGTGAGTCTGTTCAAGTACCTGTTCATTTTTATCCTAACTGCTAACAGCTACCTAGCATTTTCTTTGTGCCAGGAACCTTATAGGGATTTTATATCAGTATTTTATTTACTCTACACAACCACAGAATAGATACTAGGACCATTTTACAGGTAAGAAAACCGAGGTACGCCGTAAGAACCTTATCAAGAGTTAATAACATGGCAAGCCGAAGTCTTATTTGATTTAGCTTCAGCTCAGCTGCTTCCCTAACCTGTAAGAATTACTGGCCCCAGATAGAGGAGGAAAAGTTCCTGTTCTGTCAACATTTGGCTAAACAACTGGGATTTTTTCTGGTTGTTTTGTTTTTGGCTTCCATCGCCGAGTGCCTTCATCATGCTAGGACTGAGAAAACCACATTATGCGATGTGTAATGAGAGGCAAGCCACAGACGGGATCGCAAAGGAGGACGTGATTACCAGTGGTAGGGTGGGAGATGAGCTTTCTAAACCTTTACAGAAGGGGTGAAACCGAGTTTCCTGCTCTTTTTTTGTACTCAATGGTCCAGAATTTACTTAAGACGGTGGGGAGGGGTACAGAGGGTTCAAGGTAAGAAGTGACGCCCTGCATTTCTTTTAAACCTGCCCAAGGCAAACTGAGCCAACACTCCTGGTCACGCGCTTCAACATCCTTCCCACCTCGATCTGAGCGCAGCAGGGGCGCAGCGCGCTGTGACCAGTGCTGCCTCCCTCTGTGCCCCCGCCCCAGGAACTGCCAGTGAGTCCGCTCTACCCTGGCACCAGCAGGTTTCCGTTCGTTTTTATTACGAACAATACTCTGAACCCAACCCAGTAATTCGAAAAGACCTGGGGAAAAGGTTTTGGGCATGCGCCCCTGTGCTGCTGAGTACCGTTCAGAAGATGACGGTTACAAATGCGGAAGAAAAAAATGTTTAAAACGAGTGAGAGAGGTTGTTTTTCCCTCCGCCGCTCACACGGCGACAGGACGTTTGGTGTCGGGACCCTCCCCGTGGAACGAGCCTGGGCTGCGCACGCCCCGACCCGGGAGGAGAGGAGTCCCGCCCAGGGGGCCGTGCGGGAACCCGCTCGCGCCTCAGGCCCCGCAGCATCCCGCAAGATGGAGCCCGGGCACGAGGCGCCTCCGCCCCCACGAAGCCTTTGTGCCCCCCTGGCCTGCACGGCCCGGGCCTCGCAGACAGCCCCGGGGAGAGCGCGGGGCCGAGAGGGCCGGGCCGCGCACGCGAAACCTCCCCGGGGACCCGGTCCCGGCGCCGGACGCCCCGACGCACGCGCCCCCCACGGGCTAACAACCTCACCTCGACCCTTCGCACGTCCCGAGCCGCCCCAATAGCCCCATGCGACGCCCCGAACTTGGGGTCCCAGGCTGAGCTCGTGACGCTCCCCGCGGAGCCCCGAACGTTTGGGGCGGCACCGACCGCCGGCCACGCCTTTTGGCCTGCCTTCCTCACGCGTATGGCGCCTGCGAATCGGCACGGCCAATCCCAGCCCTCAGTACAGAGGAGCCACCAATACGCAGCCTGCTTCTGGGGGAAAAGCCCGCCCCCTGCGTCGTCTTGGCCTATGGAAGGCCGGATCTACTTAGGCTCGTCTTCACCCGCCCTCGGGGTTATAGCTTGCGTTGGGCTCTGCGCGGTGAGCGGGGGTCGTGAGAGGGCGAGTGGTTCCCGGGATGGCGCTGCGCGGACCCGCGCGGGGTGGGCGGTGGGGCGCGCTCTCGTCGCGTGCAGGCAGCGTCACGAGTCGGGCGCTCATTCATTCGTTTCATGAGCGCGCGGGCCGCTGCCGGGAGGCGGTGCCAGTGTTGTGCTGCGCGTCTGCTCATCCTCGCGTCTAAACCCAGTGTGACCCGGGACCGAACAGGTGCCGCCGACGGCCCGCCAGCGCCAGGCGAGCCCTCAGCCCGGGCTTGGGCACAGTGTTGGAGGGGAGGCAGGAGCGGCTTAGCGCTGTTTCCTTCACGTGATGTTTTGTGTTTATTGACTTACGTGTTTTGAACCGTGTTGCATCCCTGTGCTGAAGCCAACTTGGTCGTGATACGTGCTTTTTTTGTAATGGTTTGTTGCACTCTGTTTGCCAGTGTTTTGTTGAGGACTTTTGCATCTTCGTTCACCAGCGAGACTGGCCTGTAGTTTTCTGTTTTTGTTGAGTCCTTGTCTGATTTTGGTATCGTAGTAATGCTAGCTTCCAGGAATGAGTTCGGCAGTACTCCTTTTCTTTCTGGTAGAATTCAGCGGTGAAAGCATCGGTTTTTCTTTGTCGGTAGAGTTTTTAGTACTGCTTCTATTTGGTTGCCTGTTACTGGTCTATTCAGAGTTTTTATATCGTTTGGGTTTAATTTTGGTAGTTCGTATGTGTCTAGGCATTTCTACATTTATTGTGAATTCTCCAATTTATTGAAATACACGTTTGCAAAGTGGTTTCTTATAATCCTCTTGATTTTACCAGTGGCAGTTGTGATTTTTGCCTTTTTCATTTCTAATTGCATCGATACAGGCTTTTTCTTTCCTATTTTAGTAAATTCAGGTAAGGGTTTATTAATCTTGTTTATTCTTTCAAAAACGAACTCTTGGCCCGGCGTGGTGGCGCACTCCTGTAATCCCAGCACTGGGGAAGCTGAGGCAGGAGGATTGTTGCAAGTTCGAGACCAACCTGGGCTACAAAGTGAGCCCAAGGCTAGCCTGAAGTGCATAATGAGATCCTGTCTCAAAAAGACAACAAAACAAAATAAAACAAAAAAGCAAAACTAACTCTTTGATTCATTGATCCTGCGTGCTTTTTAAGTCTCAGTTTCATTTATTTCCAGTCTGATCTTTGTAGTATGTTACCTTCTGTTAATTTAGATTGCTCTTATTTTTTTTCTAGGACCTTGAAATGTATCATTAGGTTATTTGGGGTCGCTCAGTTCTTTATTTGTGTTCATCCACAGCTATAAAGTTCCCTCTTAGAACTGCTTTCATTGTGTCTCACAGGTTTTGGCATGTTGTGCTCCCATTGCCATTTGATTCTGGGAACTTTTTGTTTACTCTGTTTTTCTGTGATCCGTTGTTGGTTATTCGGTGATGTACTGTTTAATATTCATGTATTTGTGTAATTTCTGTGGGGTTTTTTGCTGTTGATTTCTAGCTTCATTACAATATGATTCAATGATATTCACAGGTTATTTCTTTTCTGTTTACTGAAGAATGCCTTATTGTCTTAAGATATGGTCTATTTTGGAAAAAATCCTGTGTGCTGCTGAGAAAAATTTGTATTGTTGTTGGGTGAAACACTCTATAGACGTGTTAAGTCCATTTGTTCAGTGTTATGATTTAACTCGTATTTCTTTGCTAGTTTCTTGTTTGGGTGACATAAATATGAGAGAAGGGTGTTGAAGACTTCCTGACTGTGATGTATTGGTGTCTTTCTATCCTTTTATGTACAGTAGTTTTTGTTTTATGAAGTTGGTTGCGTCAACATTCCACGCACAGATATTTGCAATTGTTATCTCTTCCTGTTGAATTGCTCCCCTTTCCAGTATGTAGTGGCCATTTTTATTTCTTCTGATCAGTTTTGGCTTGAAGTCTGATGAGTCTGAGAATAAGTTACTCTTGCTTGCTTTTGGGCTCTGGTTGCATGGAGTATCATTTTCCATTCTTTCGCCTATAATCTATGAGCTTCCTTTTGTATAAGGTGTGTCTCCTGATGGCAATATATGTTTGCTTTTTAGTTTTTGGATCCAATCTGCCAATCGGTGTCTTTTGATTGCAGAGTTAAGACCACTGACATTGAGAGTTATTATTGTTTTTACTGAATCCTGTCCTGCATTGTTTTCCTTTTTATGTAAAATACATTTATTTTTAAATATTGATACTTCAAATTGTTTTTTTTTTTTTTTTTTTTTTTTTTTTTTTTTTTTTTTTTTTTTTTTTTTTTTTTTTTTTTTTTTTTTTTTTGCGGCACCGGGGATTGAACTCATGACCTTGTGCTTGCCGGGCAGGCGCTTAGACCGCTGAGCTAGATCCCCAGCCCTCTTCAAATTGTTTTTAAAACATTCTTTTTCAACATTTTGGTCAAAGGGTACAAAATTTCTTTTTTTTTTTATTTTAAAGAGAACAAAACAAAACAACAGAATAGTCAAACACAACATAGCATTTCGGAACAGAACACTGCAAGCAATACAGGTCTTCAAAACAACAGGAGATTAACAATGGCTACCCTAGTGTCTCTTGCCTTCTTCAAAATGGTTGTTCATCAAAATTTCAATAGAAGAAATTAGATCAAGAGATCTATTGTTTGACATGGTGACTATAGTCAACAATAGTATGTTGCATTCTTGAAAATTTGTAAGAATTAGATTATCAGAGGCTGGGGATATAGGTTGGTGGTAGATTGCACACTTGGCATGTATGAGACCTGGGTGTAGTCCCTAGCAACACAGAAAGGAAAAGAAACACAGACAGACACAGAGAGAGAGAGAGGGAGAGAGAGCTGTCTTGCATTATTTTCCCCGTGCTTCTTTCTTTCTTTCTTTCTTTCTTTCTTTCTTTCTTTCTTTCTTTCTTTCTTTCTTTCTTTCCTTCTTTCCTTCTTTCCTTCTTTCCTTCTTTCTTTCTTTTTTTTCTGTTTAACAACTCTTCCAATCAGATTCTTTGATGCCTTGATAAAATACTTGACACCCACAACTTAAAGAAAGGAAGGTTTATTTTGGCTCACAGTTTATAGAGGTTTCAGTCCATAATCCACTGGCTCCAAGGATGGACACCATTGCAGAGGAGCACAGCAGCGGAGAAGCTGCTCATGGAATGATGGTGGGGAAACTGAGATAGTGAAGGGAAGTGTGGGGAAGAAACAAACTCTTTCAGGCCATGCCCCCAGTGACCTGCCTGTTCCAACCAGATTCCACTTCCTAATAGCAAGTCAGCTGTAAGCTCATCAGTGGACTATTCTACCAATGATCATCACACCCCCGTGATCCAATCACCCTCCCAAATCCCTACCTATGAGCACATGAGGATTGTGTGGGCTAGATATAAAACATACTGTTCCACCCATGGCCCCCAAAAGACTCATGCACATCCCTTTATGCAAAGTCCATTAGTCCATCTCTTAAGAGTTGCCAGAGTCCTAATAGCGTGAGCATTACTGAAAAATTCAAATCCAAAGTCTCCTCTGAGACTCAAAACAAACTCTTACCTGTTGAGCCCCTTGTAAAAATCAAAAGACTTGTGAATACTGCTGACATACAATGGCACAGGTTAAAGATTCCCATTCTGAAAGAGAGAAGTAGGGAATTAGGAAAGAATGGGACCAAAGCAAGGCCAAAACCCAGCAGGACAAGCATTCAGTCCCATAGTTTCATGTCCAGTATCTGGGGCAATCTGAGGTGAGATGTAAGCTTTAAATGGCTTGGGTGGCCCTGTCCCTGTGGCATTGCTATTGGCCGTATCCTTCATGGCTAACTTTGCTCACTCCTCGTGGCTTTCCTCAGATGTTCCACATTACTGGCTCTTCCACCTTCCTGGCATCTCTACTGCACTTTCAGTGTCACCCTCTTGGCTTCATGTAGAAGACCACCTGGATAACGCTTCTTAAATAAGAATCAATTACCTCCACTTTGGCTAAACCTGGCCCTGTCTCCATGTACTGATATATATACCGAGCTGGCCAAGCTATTTCCTTTTCCCTTCAGTTGGCTCTAAGCAATGTAAATAGGGCTAGCTGAGGTACTGATGCATAATCTTTGAAGCTAGATGACAGTTGCTGTTTCCCTGCCACAATATCTCCCTAAATGCTTGAGCCCAGTGGGATGGCAGAGCCGCTGCTCCAGGTCTGTCAACTGGGTTTGAGCCTCAAGATAAGAGGCTATGACTTCTCAGGGCAGAAAAAGTGCGCGTCAGAACAGAAGCACCACCGTCTAAACATTAAATGCTACCTCAGTTGTATTATGCAGATTGGTCTTTCTGCATATCCTCTCTGCATATTACAGAGGTGCTTTTGGCCTCCTAGCTAGCCCAGCTTGCAGTACTTACATAATTCCCGCCATTCACACAGTCACTCATCCTCTAACCACTCCCTTCACAAATTAATAAAATCCAGGTTAAACCCTGGGTCAAATCCTCTGTTCTGATGAACCTTCATCCTGGCTGGATTTAGGAGCCCCCTTGGCTTCCCATAACTATAAATATTTCTTAGTGTCTTTGTCCTCATTGTGGGTTGCACTGGAGGTGGTAGATTGGAATTAACTCGCTAGAATTCCAGTCACTCTTACATGTGACTATAAATAAAAGCTCCCTGAACCATGAGGAGGATGGGAAAGGGATCTCTGTAGCTTCACACACTGCCCTTTCAGGGGCCTGGCCTTCCAGGCTGCCTTCTGAGATCTGGGTGGAAGTTTTCCTGATTCCACAACTCTTGCATTCTGCAAGTGCCTTAAACCAGCATAGTGTGGATGACACTGATGTCTGTTACCAGCTCGAGGGGCCCTTTTGCATCTTGTGAGTGATTATAGCGTCCTCATCCCAGTGTCTGGGTGACTGGGCAGGTGAACTGAATCCCAAAATATCAATTCCTTAGGCAGCCCTTCTCCAACAGATTGTACTGGGACTCTCCTCTCAAAGCAAAGTCTTTCCTTTTTGCAGGCCAAAGGCAAAATTTTGCTCTTTCCTCACATGTCCTTAAGCCATTTTTCCTACTGTCCTGTTGTAATGTGCTTGGCTTCTTTTTTTAAAGTTTATTTTGTTTTTTATTTTTTGGTTTTTCCTGAGTTCTGGGATTATAGACATGTGCCACCACACCCAGTTTGGCTTCTGTTTTTAATGATAATCTTTTTAGCATCCATCCTCACCTCTGCTCCATCTTTTCAGGCTCCAGCTTTACCAGAGCTTCTTTTCTGGTCAAACTCAAACTTTGAAATCATTCAGTTGTGTTGTTTGCTCTTGATTTTCAGTATAAAGCTGGCTAAATGCCCCTGACAGTACCCATACCACATTCCAAATGTTGAGCTGCCTTGAAATTTCCTTTACCTGGTTAATTAGTCTGCCACCCTTAATCTCAATGTGTCTCAGGACCTGAGCAAAATATAGACAAATAGTCTGCCAAAGCATAAAACACATGTCCTGAAGTTCAATTTCCAATGGAGCCTTCATTCCCAACAGAAACCTCCTGGACCTGGTCTTTACTGTCTAAATTTCTGTCAGTATTCTGACAGAGCTCTAGAGCTCTGATCAAAGTCTCCCATCAAGCTTGGCTTACAGCATTGTAGGACTGCTTCTCTAGCCTGCATCTCCAAACCTTTCTGAACCCCCACCCCCAAAAGTTCTAAAGGCTTTTAAACCACATGGTCAGTTAGTCATAGCCACAACCCCACTTTTCTGGTACAAAACCTGTCTTAGTCACATTCCTCATCGCCTTAACAGAATACCCAATACCTACAATTTAAAGGAGGGAAGGTTTATTTTTGCTCATAGTTTGTAGAGGTTTCAGTCCATAATCTACTGGCTCCAATGCAGGACGGCATGGCAGAGGGGCACAGCAGAGGAAACGCTGCTCAAGCAATAGTGACAGGAAAAAAGAGAGCAAAGGGAAGTGTGGGAAGAGACAAACCCAGGCCATTCCCACAGGTTTCCATCTAGATCTCACTTCCTAACAGGGAGTCAGCTATAACCTCATTGGAGGACTATTCTGCTGATGATTATCACACCCCTATGTGCCAGTCACCTCCCCAAATCCCTACCTATGGGTCCATGAGGTTTTGGGGGACCTCTAGGTATAAAGCATAAGACTTTCCTTTGGGTTCTTTGGTGCTGTTGGCTTCCTTGTTTCTCTCTAGGGTTATGTTATTTTCTATGATGCTAATTTAGTGGTCATGTATTTCTTTAGAATTTCTTTGTCATGGAAAAACTTTACCTTTGTCAATGCTGGAGACTAATTTTGTAGGATACAGAAGTCTGGTTGACAGTTGATTTTTTTTTTATTTGTACATGTTTGCAGTACTCGTGGGGAGTTTGTTCTTGTACATAATACATCTAAATTCATTTTTCATTCCCTTCTGCTCCCATCCCTCCCTGCTTACTCCATCTCTTGTTCCTGTTCCCATTTACTAAAGCTCCATTTCTCATTTTTTCTTTCTCTTTTTTCTTTCCTTTTCCCTTCCTTCCCCCCTCCTTCCATTTCTTATTCTCCTCCCCGTTTGAAAAAGAATTCCCTGTTTGGTATTATCTTTTATTTTGCTATGTATATTTTAGGTTTCTCACATAAGAGAAACCATGCAATATTTAAACTTTTGTGTCTGATTTATTTCACTTAACATTATCGACTCAAGGTGCATCTGTTTACCTATAAATGCCTCAAGTTTATTCTTTTTTTGTTTTTTTCTTTTTGAGAGAGGGTTTCACTATACAGTTCAGGCTGACTTTGAGCTCACTTTGTATCCCAGGCTGGTCTTGAACTCACAATGATCCTCTTGCCTCAGCCTCCCGAGTGCTGGTATTTTAGGTATATGCCACCAGGCCCGGCCAAGTTTATTCTTTATAGCAGAGTAATACTCCATTGTGTATAAATGTCACATTTTCTTTATCCATTCTTCTGTTGATGGACATACAGGCTGTTTCCAAGATTTAGCTATTATGAATTGTGCTGTTATGCAAGTATGCATGTATCAGTGTAGTATGATGGTTTTAACTCTTTTGAGGAAGATACTGAGAAGGGGATAGCTGGGTCAAATGAAATTTCTAGTTTTTGTTTTTTGAGAAATCTCCACACTGATCTCCATAGTAGTTGTACTGGTTTACATTCCCCCCAACAATGTCGAAAGTTTCCATTTTCCCTGTAGCCTCACCATCATTTGTTGTTACTGTATTTGATTTCTTGATAAAAGCCCTTTCTGGGGTAAGATGGTATCTCAGTGTTGTTTTAATTTGCGTTTCTCTAATGGCCAGAGATGTTGAAATTTTTTCATGTATTTATTGACCATCTGTACTTCCGAAAAGTGTCTATTCATTTCAGTCACTCATTTTTTATTTTTTTATTTTAAAAAGAATAAAACCCAACAAAACAAAACAGGGTAAAGCCAATCCAAACAAAGCAGTGAAAGTGGTACAGAACTTTGAAGCAGGACAATAGGAAATCAACAATGGCTGCCATAGTATATCTTGTTATCTTCACAATAGTTGTCCATTCAATCAGGCATAGTAAAATCAAATAAAACGAAACAATAAAACCAATCAAAACAGAAACATTGAATAAAACAGAACAGTAAATTAAAACACAAAGCAGTGAGAACAATATTGGATTTCAAAAACAAGACAGAAATACCCCATATTTGCCATATTGCATACTGTTATTCTCCTAGTAGATGCTCAGACTACCAGCCTTAGGCCTGCAAAGTCAATCAAACAATACAAGAAGTTGCTTTTGTACCTCAGTTGCTATCAACTCAACCTGTCCTGGAAACCAGCTGGTTGCTCATGGCAGGTGTGTGTGTGTGTTTGTCTTTCTTGATTTTCGGCCCGTGCTGGTTGGCTCTTGGTAGGGGTGATCTGTCTTCTCTCTTCCTGGGCCCTATATGGTTTGTGTGGCTTATGGGAAGGACAAACTGACTTCTGGATGTTTATTTAATTTTTTGTACCTGGAATCTAACTCACAACCTCACCTTTACTAGGCAGGCACTTGTGCCACTGAGCTATATCCCTGGCCCAGCTAGTCACCCATTTTTTAATTGAGTCTGTTATGGGGTGGGGCATCTAAT
>RJWT010021341.1:0-17613 GCA_004365215.1 Cuniculus paca | reverse complement strand
TGCATGCAACACAAAGCCAAACCCTTCATTAAAATAACGCAGGAAGTGCCTTCCCTTCAAGTTTTCAGAAACATGGTCCTTACGTTTTTTACTGTTTAACTGTCCCATGTATCACCTGGCTATTCTCCTGAAGTAGCCTCTGATATCACTTTTTTGTGTAGCATAGAATCATAATGTGTTATGAATGATACAATTAAAAAAAAAAAACCTCTGAGTCCAAAGAGAAAAAACCATGTCCAATTTAAATTTAAATTTGATGTGAATAATTTTATTCAGTGAAAAGAGCAAATCTCATCAGAAGTTCAGTTACAAGACGCCATTAAATAAGAACGCTTTGCTTTCTTCAATTCACTGGGGTTGAATATCAAAGTCAAGATAATTGACAATTCATTGATCTAGCTCAACTAACTACATGCTACTTAGCACTTAATCACTAGTTTAGGACAAATGGTGCTCACCAAATGGCCCAAAAGATTAGCTTACTGATGCGTAACACTGAAAATAATCAGAATTCCCACTAGAATACTCAAATGCATGATTCTGGAGGTGACATGCTGCCTCACAAGGTGCTAAATCAGGTTTTAGGGGTCAGGATGGCCTCTAGAGTAACAGTACGGAGCAGGGGGTGTATGTGTGGATGGCTTCCATCTCCTGATCACCAAACATCTGTCCCATATGATGAGAGAAAATAAGTCCATTTGTTTATGACACTTATGCTTCAGATCCTAGAAAATAAGGGTCTAATTTGAAGATTTTCTATGGCTTAGTTTCTACTCCAATACCTATACATAGTATACTTTTTAGCTTGTTAAACAGGACAGAACAAAAAGAAAAGGAGAAAATATAGTTTTATTAAGCAAAGAAGATTTCAGAACACACGAAGAACTCTCCAAGGTAAACAAACACCCAGACCAGACACACATGCACACTCTAAAGGAAAAATGAGCAAAAAGTATGAATATAAATGGAACAACAACATGGGAAGGTGTTTTAAAAGGGGAGGATCAAGCAATAAGAAAGGGAAATTCTTTCAATTTTGCATTCAACCTTTAGTCATTCTTTTGGCCTTTCAAAAATAAACTTAAGGAATATTAAGAGAAGAAAGGCTTTTGAGTTAAATTCAAAAGAATACACACACACACACACATATATATACATGTATGATGTACTAGTGTATTGAATCTGCTTATTGATTCTATTCCCCCATCCTTACAAGTATTTGATGATAAACTATTGAAGAAATTTAAACATGAAGTAAATTCAACCATTTAAAAAGAAGTTATTACCATAGAAGACAAGTAAATTCAGTCGCCAGAAAGACAGGCACTGAATTAGATGCAAGGGAAAGGGTGTAGGCTATTCACTGGGGACCCACAAACCTTGAACCCCATATACCTTACCTCTTACTTTCTAATTTTTCAAGTTCTTCACGCTGTTGTCGCTCAAATTCAAGTCTAATAAAATGAAATGAAAATAAAGTCACTTTTCTGAATGAGTCTTTATCTCTCACTGCTTATAAAATTATGTATTACAGACACCATTGGTTTCTTAACTACTGTTTTTAATTACCATGGATTAGCAAGTTTAATATGCATTCTTTGCACTATGACTATGATTAAAAATTAGACATACTTCTGGATGCTTGAACTCAGACTGAAAAGGATAAATCTGACTTGACAAAAAACAAACAAATGTTACTATATCATGAAAAAGCAGAGTTACACATGACTTCTAAACAGCAAGCATATCTATGCCATGCAGCTTAGTCACTGATGAGCATGTAGAAAGGCGGAATCTCTACCTTAGACAGATGGGTCCTTTTACAGGGAAAAGGCTGCCAGGGGGTAGAGAGAGAGAGAGCACAGATACCAATTAAGAAAATAATTTAACAAGAGGAAACATCAGGAGAAAAGCAGTAAGGTACTTAGAAGACAACAGCCATGCACAAATTGAAAGGTCTCTTTCTAAATATTACATTCCCAAAATTCACGAAGCAAGCACTCCAAAAAGTTAGTTCTGCTATATTTGGCACATTGCTCATGATAATCACAGTACTGTTGATAACTGAGTACCAGTAATAATCATGAGCAGCATATAGGTAGCTAGGCTGCTTACAGGTTCGAGATCCTCCTGTAATTAGTAATTAGGTGACACAGGACTTCCAGAGGTATTGAGATTGTGAAAAGATTTATACATGGCAATAAAATAAAAGGAAGCAGATTGCTGTGAATCTTCATTAAAATACTGATAGCATGAGCCAATTTCCCAAACACTGGATTTGATTATTGCAAGGCTGCACTATTCCTGTTAAATGGCATGAACTATAAATTTTAATGTATACATTTTTCTGTTGTCATAAACAGAAGTCACAGTTGAAAAGGTGAACTATGGGAAAATCCACCAGTTTGTTTTCCTTGAATAAAGCAGTAAATCCAAATTGGTAAAAGACTTACTTTTATAATGATTAATAAATACTTCAATAGGATCTTCATCTTAATTAGGGCTGATAGAGTAAGATGCCTGGTGGCTTTTATAAGCAGAGTGTCTATGATAGTGGTGGCAAACCTGCAGTACACATGCCACAGTGAGCTGTTTGTATCAGTGGAATCTCTAAAAGGTTAGCCATCACAGTTCCATGACAGGGCAGATGCTGTGCCAAGTCACACTTCTTATCTTTACTTTTAAACACACCTGAAAATTCTTAAGGTAGCAAATGGTATCTCCAAAACAGATGAGAAACCCAAAGGTTGAATATTTCAAATAACTTGTCTAAGGTCATCGAGGTAAAATTTGGCGGAACCAACTTTAGAACCTTCAAATCCAATTTCCAAAGTACTCTCTAGTGACTCAATTAATAAGCAGAGCTCAAACTCATGATATAAAATATAAGTGCTAAGTCCTTCATTGGAATTTGCTACTTGGGGTTGTATTTAGCCCACTGCCAAATGAAAATAACCTGCAGCCTATGATAGACATTGCTATCTATGAGAAATCAGTCAGGTCAATATATACAAAAAGCTTTTTCTAGCCATAAAGTTCAGCCCATATGCCATCACGTTAAGTGGGTAAGGGACGTCATTAAAATTAAACAATTTACAATTTAAAAAAATTAAAATATGATCACTTTCTTTTATTTAACAGCATCCTTGGAAACTTCATAATTATTTTCAGACCCCATATTTTCATAGGCAGAAAGTCTTGCTGCATACAATACTTTTAAGACCAGAGAATTTTCCCAATGGAATTGTCTTTATTCTCTATTTTTTTCCTGTGAACAGCCCATTGTGCCCGAGTAGATGCTGCCTTGAAGATGTCACGCGCGTGTGGCTGTGAGGCCAATGCCACATTGAGAGTTGAGAACCTGGATGAAAATCCATTCCCTGAGGCTTGTTTGTAACACAGTTCTCGTTTTTTATCAGGTTCTGGGCCTGATACTAGGCATGTTTTACTTTCCCTGGGGTCTCCCAACCTTGGGAGGTGGCCACACTCACCATTCACAATCACAAAGCATGAAACTGAGGCTTCGGGTGAATGAGTAGCAGAGGAAAGACCCACGTCCAAATCTGATGCTAAAGTCTACACTGTCAGTCACTAGTGTTGTTAGGGAGCTGTGTGGCCTCAAGGAGGACCTAAAATTTATAATACCTCCTGTGACATTTAACTGAGCGCTTGCTTCTTTCACTGAGTGCAGAAGTCATGCAACGTGCTCTATGAAAGTTTGTAAGGTGTGGTTCTCGTCCTAGTCTGTGACAGTCAGTATGTCACACCCAGAGAAGGGTACTAATCGCAGAATGTGGAAGGTTTCTATTTCAAGGTCCTACCTGCGGCATTCTTTCTCTATGATACAGGAACTCAAGAAAGCCCAATAAAACCATGTTCTGGGTTGTGATGGGAGAAGTGCTAAGACAGGAAGCCCAAGAGCACAACGGAAACCAGCGGTGAGGGCCTTGGAAGTTAAGACTGTGAACTCTTTATCCCAAAGATGGTGGTGTATCTTGGACAGCGTTGCTGAAGTGCACGTACACAGAGTCCATAGAGAACAGATGTTAGGGGAGCAATATGGGAATTCAAGACTCAAATTAGGAAGCCGTTTTAGCATCTTAAATAAAAGTCCATGGAGGCAGGATCCAAGACAACCAGGGTAAAGAAACAAAGGCTCTTCTGATACATAGGAGGTTGACAAACTTAGACAACTGGTTGGATTTTGATAGATGGCAGGACAAGAAAGGAAGAATCACAGATGAGTCTGCTTTCTGCCAGGTTAGAGAAAGGATGGAGAGGTGCCTATAACTGTCCGGAGACCGGCAGGTATGAACACAAATTCCAGGGGATGTGAGACACTACAAGGCAGCAAGCCTTGGACGCGCCATTTTTATCGAAGTTAAAGAACAAGCCCTACTTCAGAGAATTGTGACCAGGATTCGATGAGATAAACGCATGGTGTCACATGTCCCTGTTAGGTTGAGAGCCACTCTACTTCAGCTAAGTGAGACAAGGAGAGTTGAGGGAGGTGGCCGTGGGGGAGGGGCAGCAGTGGTAGCTGTCAAGGGCATGTACCAAGGTGGTAGGGACCGGTTCAGGTGAAGATCCACTAAAGTTACTGACCGACTCACTCGACATCTGGCTTTGCTCAGAGGACTTTGCATTTAGCTCCCAGACTGACCTTGTCCCACCTTAGGGAACGCAAGCTCCATTTCACATCCGAGGATTCCAAAGGGTCATCCAAACTGCGACGTTCAGTAGGAAGGGAAAACCTAACAATGGCCTGGCACTCAGGCCCCTGTTAAGGCTGGAGGTTCAGGTCTGGGATTGGCAGCAGTTGAAGGGGTAAGAGCGGGGGAGGTTACCCAGGACACGGGGGCAGAATGGCAAGTATCAAAGACCACAAGCGCTGCGGACACTGGTGGAGAAGAACAAGCCCTCAAATGAGAAGGGGGTGAGCGGTTAGAGACCGAAGGGCGGGAAAGGAAGCAGAGTGAAGAGGAGGTTTCAGCAAGGAGCCGGTGTGAAGTGACGGAGGAGTGTCACACGGGACAGGGCCCAGGGAGCACGCCCTGAACCCAGAACACGGCGACCACATGCAGTGACCTGCGTCAGGAGGAGGCTGCCTGCGGTGAGCTGAGGAGCGGCGGGAAGAAGGCAGAGACGGTGAGGACAATACTACGGCGGAGAGCTTCCTCGGCGCGTTCAGCTGTGACGCGGAGGTGGCAGGCTTACGAGGTTAGTGTTCTTTTTAACAGATGACAGACATGTGAGAGTGGGGGCTGGACAGAAAACACTGGGAAGAGGCTGAAAACTTCTGATGGACAGCGGGCCTCAGGAAGACAGAAGAAGAGAGAACACGCCTCGGGGTAAGGGGTGCGGTGCAGACTGAATCCTGGCTCCTGCAGGAGCATCTACATGAGAAATCTCTTAACCTTTCTAATCCTGTTTCCTCACCAGAGTAGACTCAAAATTAACTCTGGTTTTCCCTAGGTGACAGACTCCAGTGAGAGTACACATCAGCACTGTGCAGTGAGTAAATGCTACCAGCCATCAGTCCTACAGGTGGGTGTAGTTTCCCTGAGAAAGGTAAACAGGAGCTCGGCCCTTGGGACAGGAAGCAAAGAGAAAAGGGCATTGCAAAGCAGATCTGGGATGTGAGGGTGTTATTCTCTTAGGCTTCTATATTCTGCGGGATCAGAAACAAGGTCCTCTGCTAAGTGCAAGGAGACAGATGGTGGGGTTGCAGGGATCAGAGAGATTATTTGTACTAGGTGAAAAGGCCCAGGGCTAAGAGAACTGACGAAGAAAATGAGGCAAAAAAAAAAAAAGAAGCCGGGCATGACTCAGATTTTGAGACTATTCATTTCCAGAGGCACAGATCTTTGTGCTGATGTGCTTTTCTCCTGTCCACTAGCTGAGATGCCTGGACATTGACTCTGGGAAGAGACAGTTCAGTGGCTCCAGAGCTGGGACTCTGGCAGGTGACAAAAGGACCACTTGAGGATTCCAGAAGAGCATGGCTCAATATCGGTATGAGGAATTGATTAGATACTGAACAGGAGTTAAATGAGGACAGAACAAGGCTGAAAAGAGAGAGCACGAAATCAGACGTCTCCGGGATGAAGCGAACACTACCTAAGTAACGAGGTTGCAAGGCGAGTTATCCATACAGAATCATCCAAGACAACAGCAGCACTGAGAAAGGGGGTGAAAGACACTAGGGGAAACAGCTGGGAGGGGAGCGGCAACAGTAAGGAAAGGCAAAGACAGTGGGCAAGCAGCGGCAAGCAGTGCTGGCCAGGGCACAGGTGAGGATGGTCCAGGCCAGGCTTGGAGGAGACCTAAGGATGCTGGCGATCCCCAATCCCTGCTCAGGGAGGCGTTGTCAGCTCAAAATGTTTGACTGGCATGGAGAAGGGGATCCTTGCATCAGTGGCAGCTGCCAAGTCCGCAGGCTGGTGGCCGAGGTTTTGGGTAGGATCCATGGAAAGGGGTAGGGCCTATGGAAATGTAAAATGCTAAATCAAGAAATTAGAGAGTCTCATTTTAACTCTCTGTGAAGAGCTGTGACTTCATTTCTGTGACCTGTTTCTAAACAGAGCTTTGCTGTTTTCTACTAGAAGCCTTTGGTAAATAATGATTGCCATTTCCTTAAAGAAAAAAAAACAGGAGTAGCAATTTAAAACTAAATTCCCGCCATTAAAAAAAAAAAATCACAAAGATGCCCAGTCTTAAAAACAAAGCCATGAACAGCAGGAGAGTCATAATTACAAAGTCAGGGTCAGTATTTTAAATGATGTGAGCTGCCGCTAATAACCATATAACTGCTATTAAGTATTACGTATCTACTAATTATACTTTTAAACGCATTTCTTTCCATACCCCATGATAATTATTTACATGGCAAGCCACAATAGATTATAAAATATAAATGCAAGTGTGTATCAAGTAAACTATCAACTGTAATTGTATTTGAAAGCAGCTTCATTTAAAGTAAGTACAATTCACTATTTTACTTTACTTGAATTATCATGGTTCTAAATGCTAATTTCCCAAATGTTATAATTAAAAGGAAAACCACAAAAGGATGTTATTTTTGCAGCTGTTTTTAGCATTTTAAAATGGCATTTGGAAGTACACATACTGTGTTAGGTCCAACAGAAAAGCAAAGCACAGGGCCTATTTTTATCAGAAATAATTTCTTTTCATTAAGGGACATCTAGCAGTTTTCGATACATCTGCGTATCTTGCAATTTACATTCCTGTTATTATGAACAATGCAAAAAGTGAAGGGGTGGGAATGTCTCAGCTCACACCATTACATTGAAAGCGAGACTGATTAAAAAGAAAAGGAAAAAATTAAATGAATGGAAAGGATGAATAGTTCCACCCTTACATTATTCTCATGGTGATTGGCTAAGTGCCTCGGACGCCATTTCACTTCCGAAACACAGGAAATAGCTCGCCGAGCCCACCAGCTCTGGTGCCAGCCGCGGCAGCGAGGTGGGCAGAAAGCCTGACAGAATTAGACCCAGACTACAAGTGCCCGGAGGGAGACTTCCTAGGCCACAGGGGTGGGCTGCAGAGTCCTAAAGGCAGAGCCCCTCACGTGGATGTTTTACTCTGTTTTCTCAGCAGGTTGTACGATCAGTTATGGGAAACATCATCAGTCGATGGGTAGGCCTGGATTTTTCATGAACTTAGGTTAAAGTCAACATAGGGCTGACTTTTGTGGGCAAATGACCCATGCAGTTGTACAGGGTCTGAGCTCCTAGGAGTCCCATATTTGATGCTCTGCTGTCACCATCTTGAAATTCATAATAATATTGGAAATTCTGGAATAACATCCACAGTAATATTGGACCCTGCAAAGGATAGTGCTATTTCTTGTCACACAGATGTTATCTCTGAACGAACTCTGGGCGCACTGCCTGGAGTGTTTGGCAGTGCTGCCTGGTGAGGAACGACAGCCAGCCTGGAACTCAGCAGAAGATGGTCCCCTCTCCCCAGTCCTTCCCAGGAGACCGGGTCCTGATCCCAGTGGGTGCTGCAATGGTTTAGACGAAAAATCACTAAGCTTCTCACCACCCTGCCACCCACAGGAACTCTCAGCCAGTCTCATATCATTTCACAACTGGGCAAATCCAAAGGAGACTGGGGCACCTTAAAGACTGAAGAGAGTTTGGTCCTGTCCAGTCCCCTCTGATGTTCTCAATGCTCTCTCAAGGCCACGTGGAGAGCAGGCACCCTCCAGGGGACACTCAGGGAAACTGAGGTGAGGAACCACCAGCCATTCACATAGCTTCTCAGTCTTCCTGGGAAGGTTTCTGGTCTTTCCTCTGGGTCTCGGCCCTCTAGAAAGCTAACAGTAGCTGCTTTGTACAAGTAACTGGAGTTTCTACGCCACTTATTCAGACAACGGGACAGTATTGGGTAACGCTACACGTCACACATCAGGTATCCAACAGCACGCAGCACAACTCTCGGACCAAGAGGTCTTGCACTGTAGTTTAATCTAAAATTCTGTAAGATTAAACTCTTTGTAGATTAAAGTTGGAGTTTAGAACATAAATATCCAAAGCACTCTGGTATTCTAATGAACCTTCAAGTCACTAGTAGAAAGAACCAAGACAGTCTAAAGAGCTAGTCTGAAATCTTTTGTGTTGTAAATTGAAGGACGTAAAGAAACAATGATTGTTTTTTAAAAGGAATAAAATTTGATACTAAAATTTGATACCAAGTTTCTCCCAGCCTATTTCTGATAACACTGGTGTATGCTGCTCTAACAAAGGTGACCAGGACCATACATGTTAAACCCAGAGACATTCCTGACCAAGCCTAGATTAGCAGGTGGTTCAAAGTGGATGGAGACTCAAGAGATCAGACCTTCAGTTCTGCACACATCCCTCCCTCTCTTCTATCTCCTCCCTTCTACCTTTCAGCCCAGGAGACTGAGGCCCACAGAACATCAGAGCAAGATCAAAGGTAACTGCCCCTCCAGAGTAGACATAGGAAAGCTGACCTCTGTACTCCACACCCACTCTTATCTACCCTGGAATCAGTCTCACCTCCACAACCAAACCACAGTGCCTGTTACTCCAGAAAGAACCTCCCCAAACCTAAAAAGGGTTTAAAATGGTTCCAAAATGTACATGCCTTGCTGGACGTACTAGGAAGGGGTGTTGCAGGCAACTTCTCTGCCATGGCAACCAGTCACATGTCTGCATGTCCCATGCACCTTTACCAAGCTCCTGGGGCATACCAGGCAGGACTCTGGGGGAAGAGAACTGTCACTTGTAAGAGAGTATGTCCCAAATGAAAGCAAACATGGACCACACGGAAGACGACACACCAACAGAGGCACACCATCTCTGGCAGGAGAGGGCGGAGGGGGTCTGTCCAGCTGGGATGAGAGGAGGCCAAGTGGAGGAGGCACAGGCTGAGCCAGGCTTTGCAAGGGACAGTGTGAGGACAGGCACAGGATACTGGCTGGAGGTAGATTTAGTGGAAGAACAACAGAGAAGGAATACAAATGGGAGGTACACACAGAACCAAGAGGGGCCCCATTTGTCTACTGTTATGATTAAACAAAGGGATGTGGTGAGGCATGAATGTGGGAAGCTGGACCATGAGCTGCACATCACAGGTCAAGCTGATGCTCTCCTGGGACCCCTTCCTGATGGGCTGCTCTTCCACCCCATCCTGGCTCTGGTCACGGCACTCAGAAGTGGGGGGGGGTCCCCTTACCTACAATGCATTTGTTCACTGTGCCATCAGTGTGCCTGCTGCTGTTCTAGGCACTGTGGATTCACAAGAGAGCCAAGTCCCTGGCCCCATAAACCTGCCATCCACCATGGAGAGCAGGTAACTAATAAAGGCTGACTATACTGTGTGACAGTTGCTATGGAAATGAACAGAACCAAGGAAGAGGGTAGAGAGAGAAGGGGACATTGAGGAGAGAGTTGCACCAAGGAAAGGAACAGCTACAGGATATGCCTGGTGCCACCATGAATGGGGAGCTGGGCAAAGACCAGGAGACTTGGCACATGGCACAGTGTGAATCCAGCAAGACCACTGTGCTGGGAGTGGAGGAAACCAGGGAGGGGGCCCTAGGAGAGAAACTGGGTCCTAAGGCCACAGAGGTCGCAGAGCAGGGCTGTTCCCCTCTACTAAGGCTCCTCCACACCATGGCTGACGGACTTCTGTAAGGCACACAGTAGGTACTCAAGCAACAATTACCCTGGAGAGTGCTGAGAAGATAGTGGTGTGAGCTTCAGAGTCAGACCTACCCCAAGGAGACGACAGTGCTAGCTGACACAGGACTCTCCATAAATTTTGACACTCCTCATACTATTTGAGGGGAATTCACTGCAGCAAATTTAGACACCGGTCTGTAAAACACAGCCCTGCACCATGAGGGCTCTCACACTGCTATCAGCTATATCTATCCCCACACAGCTGAGTCTACAGGGAAGTCCATGAAGAACCCGTTCTTCAAAATGCACAGTTGGGACGAGTTCCCAAGTCATTAACAATTACTACGCAACATGATCAACAGCATGAAATCCCATGACATGGATGTACCATGCATTGTAAACTCTTGCACTGTTGGAAATGTACATGGCAGACCATTCTGAAGAAAAGTTTGGTGGGGTCTACACTGGGCAGCCCAAAAAGAGGTTAGTTAAGCAAAGCAAAGCAGACGGAAAAGAGCACAGGAGGTCTCTTGGTTACTTTTTTCTTGTTGTTGAGACAAACAACCAATCACAAATGCTAGATTCAGCTGCCTCCATGACTGCATGAGGCTTGGGGGGGCCACCTAGACACAAACCATAACAAGAGGGAAGTCTGCAGATGCAAAAGACAGTTTAAGATGCACCACAGTTCCTGTGTGGTGATGACAATCACAGGAGTGAAGAGCTTTATGAGTCTGCTTTGCACATTTGTATGCTTTTGATACTGCATGCAGAAAGACAGCAGCTAACACGCCTAACAGAGCCTGCCTGAAACGTGGCTTCGGCCGCACTGAAGGGGCTGGTGAAAGTCTGGGTTGTCCTGGGCCCTGATGGCCACTCCATACCTAGCTTGCCACCAACAGGCCTTTCCTTTTCAGGGCTCCAACTCCATAGTTTCTTTCCCTGGCATCTCTCTTCATTGAGCTTCCTGTTGCTTTAACGTAAGTAGCAACTGATGCCAAATAAAGAATTTTGCTTGTTTGTTTGTCTTTGTTTTTTGAGATAGAGTCTCACTATGTACTTCAGGCTGGCCTTGAACTCACTTCCATTGCCCAGGCTGGCCTTGGGCTCAAGGCATCTTCCTGCCACGTCTCCCAAGTGCTGGGATTACAGATGTGTGCCACCACACCTGGCTCAAATAAAAAATTTAGCTTCATGATAGTGTGCTTTCCCAGCACCCATGAAGCCCTGAGTTCCATCCCCAGCACAGTCAGGAACAAAACAAAAGACTCTGAGGTGTGACTTCGGCCCACAAAATAGCAAAGTGGATAAAGATTTATAAGACAATTTACTGAAATGTTATAGACAATTTAAATGGGGGGGGCAAAATAGTTTGGAGGGTCCTTAATAATTAGGCAAAAGTCAACCGCTTACTAGTGTACCCCAAGCATCAGCTGGTTGCGTAGTAATTGTTAGTGACCATATAGATTTTGCTAGGTGACGAGCTGGTGGATACTTGGGCCAGGGTTCCAGTATGTTTTGTTTACACACTGACTCTCCTGAGGGTCGCTTGGGCCGGTGTCATTGCAACCAGTCGAGTCTCATACTGAATAAATTTGATAAAATTATCATTTTTATATATCCTGTTACATTATCTTATAAAAATTAATGAAAAAAATTGCAATTTCTGGTCATTCTGTATTTAAGTAATTGTACTGATAAGTGGTTAAGTTGTGATATAAATAGAATGTTCATGTTCAATGGCCTCAGAGAAAGCTCATGACAGAAGGTTAATAGAAAAGCTGAAGACAGAACTGTGTATCTTGTGTGCCCTCAAAGTTTTTAAACACTCTATTATGATGTAAGATCACATCTGACACACAATTACATACTGTACATGCATGTACTTTAAAAACAGGAGCTACTATACCAATGTAAACTGATGATTTCTTGGTGGAAGGATTATGAACACTTGTACTTATTCATTTCTGAGTGTGTCACATTTTTACAATAATAAGCATGTCTACTTTATAATGAGAACAATCACTTGAATTTTTTTTTTTTTTTGTACTGGGAATCCAACTTGGGACCTCGTACTTGCCAGGCAGGCACTATGCCGCTGAGCTACATCCCCAGCCTGAATTTTTTAAATCTACTTTGATTGTAACAAGTGTTTCACTTTTGCTTTGCTTTTGTCAAACTCTAGTTCATTTCCACCGTTTTCCACCAATGACGGCAATTAACTTCAGTATATTTGAGACAGAGGGGCCCCTGCTACTGACCGAACATTTGATGTCACTTGGGCAACAGCCACTCAAGGTTGAGTACTGTACTGTCTCTGATCAAAGAAGGGACAGAAATGCCTCACTGGAGAACAAGTCACAATACACGAATCCTGATGAAACTTTTTCCTCGAACACCTCATTAGAGCTGGGAACACAGAGTTGAGAAAATAAAACCCTTTCACTTACCATTAAATATAGGGACCAATAGTAGACATACAGTTGCACCAACAAACATACTTAACACCACTAAGGAGATGGAACTTGACTTGAGAAGGAGACATCTGAACTGGTATCTCGGAGACCATATAGATTTTGCTAGGTGACAAGCTGGTAGACACCTGGGCCAGTGTTCCAGGATATGGGAACAGAAGATGCAGACCTGGGAGCAGGAAGGACCATACAACTGGACCTCCTGACACAATCGGCAATATACTCTGATCAGGGAAATGAACCTGCAACAGAGAGCTAACAGCATGAAATCCAGTTAATGCAAAATCATGCTGGAGTGCACGACCAGGAGGAGCCTGCTCTCTTCTACTCTTGCCCATAACAATCGCTCAACACACCGCTTGGAAAAGTCTCATGTGCTCAGCTGACCTTTACAATTCAGCTGTAGAACATGCACTTACGAAAGGAGAGGCACACACAGTCCACAACTCAGACAAGGCAATCGAAAATAACTGATCAAGATGAATTGTTGTTTGACTTCAACAGCTCCTCTTTCTGCCACTTTGGAAACAGAAAACAAATAGAACACATCATTTAAAATAGCTCAAAGTGGAATACTACTCAAGGACAGGAAAGCAAAAGCCACATCTGTAATTAACACTAATCTCAGTTAATGGAGAAAGTAGACCACTTCTTTTGAAACACCACTTTCATCACTAGTTCCCTAAGACTATATGTCTTAACAAGCTATCTACGCCAATGTATAGCAATTATAGAGTATATGGCCCATAAAACAGCGAGACAACTAAGACCAAAAACTGAAAAAAAGAACCAGCTCTTAGGCAAACTAAACTAAAAAAAATAAAATGGCAGAGACAAACACAATAAATAACCATCAGTGAAAACACAAGCTAACTTCCAAATTACCAGCAACATAAATATTGCCAACAGCATGTAGAAAACTTCCTTGTTCAAGGTCAGCAAGAGAAAAACTGGGTAAGACAATTTACAAAGTAGGAGGGAGTGAGCAAGAGAAGAGCTAAGTGTAGCTAGCAGGAACAGGGCTTCCAAAGGAAAGGGCCCTTTGCTCCCAGAACATGTGGTGCAGTTAGGACCCTGATTCATCTGAAGGCAAAAGTTCCACCGGCTACAAGTTCTCCAGCTACAACCGGGATCTCCTGTTGAAGGCCCTTGCACACAGCTCTGAAGGGGGAAAGTGAGTTTCTCTTGATCACATTTACTAAATGCCTATTAAGCTCCAGGTACTCTGCTGGGCCCTGAGTGGGCAACAAACTAGGTCGTGCACCTGATTTTTGAGCTAACAGACATTTACAGTGAAGCTGAGTCTCAAACCAAGGAAGGATGCACCTGTCACAAAGCGTCCTTGCTTTCTCCCCAGTGTCATGTATTTCTCCTGTCAGCTTAGTGGAGGGAGGGCAGAGGGAAGAGATGAGGAAGAAGTAGGGAAAGGGTGGGACACAGGAAGAACAAAGCCGCTTTCCTCTTACATAAGCACTGTCGGGGCGAGTAGTCTTTACTACCATCTTGGTCCCCTGCCTTTTTGCATCTGAATTCTAGAACTCTGTCCTGAATCTGGTTCTTTCTGGCTCTACATTCTGGACTTCAGTCATGTTTTGAATGAGAAAGCACTGGGAAGGCTGGAGCTCACTCCATGCAGAGTTCTAGTAGAGCACGTAACTCAGCACAGAAGAATCAGGTGATTAATGGATCCTTTGTGACAAGGAGGGTGCCCACGGCTTGCTTTTCAAGAGCCACTGCTGCCGCAAATCTCCATCCTAGTTCCTGGAAACTGCCTAGAATCACACCCAGAGGAGTGTACTTACATAGATACACTCAACAATTCAAGATGCCCTCGCAGTTCACATGCGTCTCTCCTACAGGACCAGTAGGAATGGAGGTGATACGCACCAATACTACAGGGAGAGTAATTGGTGAATATGCACTGAGAATTTAAAACCATAACTCTCTCTGACCTAGAAAAACTACCTTTATTTTCTTTTCTCCAGAAGAAATCACCACAGAAAAGCACAAAGATTTAGTTACAAATCTCTTAACCCCAATAGCTTGTGGTAGGTAAAAATGAGATTTAAAAATTCCTATCAATAGAAGATAAGTTCAACAGCCTTTGCAATATCTACACAATGGAATATCACATGGACCTTAGCATGATAGAGAAAAATTGTTATGAAAGGAAAAAAAATATTAAGTGTAAAACTCCCTTACAAGTCACGCATGGTGGCGCACAC
Source organism: Cuniculus paca (assembly GCA_004365215.1). Classification (NCBI taxonomy): domain Eukaryota; kingdom Metazoa; phylum Chordata; class Mammalia; order Rodentia; family Cuniculidae; genus Cuniculus; species Cuniculus paca. Next base: position 2,733 of record RJWT010021341.1, on the reverse strand, counting down.
CTGTAATCCCAGCACTCGGGAGGCTGAGGCAAGAGGATTGTTGCAAGTTCAAGGCCAGCCTGGGCTACAAAGTGAGCTCAAGGCCAGCCTGAACTGCATAGTGAAACGCTGTCTCAAAAAGACCAAAAATAAAAAAAATAAAGTAAAAAAAAACAACTCCCTTACAACTGCAATATGAACCCATCTTAGAAAAAAAGGGACTATATAGAATACATATAGGTTGATAATTTCTATCTACATATATGTGCATATGCAGATAGACACAGGGAGAGAGAGACAAGTGGAACAGACAGAGGTAAAGGTTATAATATATAGCAACATATTACATTGCAGTAATTTCTATGTTGCTTGCTGTGATTTTCAAATTTCCCATGATGTGAGCATTAAATTACACAACATGCGCTCATCTGTGCTCCTTTCTTGACCACTGATGACTTCAGACAACCTTCTGCCACAGCCCCTGAGGTCTGTGCTGGCCCTGAAGCTAATCAGAGCCCACCCCAAGCAGCTCCTTCATTGGATGAAGCTTTGAAACTGACTCACAAAATACAGGTCTGATCCTGTCTAACAGCTTTTTAGTCTCACTGAGTTTGAACCCGAGGTGTTCCTTCTTTTCACAATTTAATTATTCACATTTACCCATTTAAATAGGCTCACCACTGTTTAGTGCTTAAATGAGGCTAATGTGCCAGTAAAAAATTCTTTTATTTTCAAGACTGAAATGAACTTGGAAAGTCTCTAATTTTGCTTCGAGCATTTTCAAGAAGCTGTGAAGCTTCTGCATCCTGCCAAGTTAGCTGCCTGTTTGCAGTCTCCATGCAAGGCAGAGAAGCCGAGCAGTCAGCTTGCTTTTCCTTCAAGAGCCTGAGCCAGCCGAGGAGGCACGTTTCCCCTGCAGGGAGCTATCTGCTGGCAAAGACGCCGGCTGGGCACTCCTCCAAAGTGGAGCGTGTTCCCAGAGGAAGCCACCAGGCTGCTCTGCCCCATCCAAAAATTCTCTGGCACTAAGTACCACGCATGTGTGTGTACAAATCAGTTTCCAGGGAGCCTGAGAAGCAGGCCAACAGTAAGTTCCAAAACTACATTAGAAATGATGTATCCAACTTTATGTGCCCAGTTGGACAGATAAAACATTCTTGGGCAGCAAGGATTTGCTTTTCAAAACTCCAAATCTTACTGTAATTCAGAATATAAGTTTTTTTCAACACATGGGCTACTGGAAAACTAGTGGGTTGCCCGTTGGGCAAAGACAAAATTGGCTGTTTTGAGGTAAGCTGGATCTTCTCAGTACAATAATCCACTAACCAGCTATAATTGTTCTGTAGAGCTTTGTTCTGGAGGAAACTGAATACTAAGCAGTAAATTTTTGGTCTGTTGTAAAAAAAGACAAAAAAATTTACTCATCTCTACACACAAAGAAACCAAGACAGACATTAACCTGAAATCACTAAGAAACCGGCAAACAGAGGTCATGATGTGGAGATACTTAAACAGCACACACTACCAACAGGTGAAGCAAGAGATAGCTGCGGATCTATGAGCTCACATCCTATGTGTGAGGGTGTACTGGCTCACTGAAAATCGCACCCCGCGAGTATCTAAGAGCCTAGTGTGCAAGTTTCTATGTGCAAGATTCAAAGACGGGTGCAGCGTGGTCCCTGACTTCAAGAAGTCTCCATCCATTAAACACGCAGGGATCAATGAGATGAGTTGAGAAAGAGCGATGACAGAGATATGCACAGAATGCCTGCCTAAGCATAAGGAGAATGCATTTAGCTCAAACTGAATATGCAGGGAGAGCTTCCTGAGGCCACTAATGTCTGTACCAAGCTTAGAAGATGAGGACTAGCCAAAGGAAGAAGGTGGATTCCATGGTTGGTTTTACAGAGGCGGAAAGCTGGGGAGAGCTGTGAAAGCGTGTTCTGCTCACCTAAGTTAAGGGGCACCTTTAAGGAGGAAGTGATAGTACTTCCTGTCAGAGGACAACACAATAGAAGAGCAGGCTGGGGCTTGGACATCACCCCACAGGGCCTGAAGGCACAGGTCAGATACTGGGAAGAGAAAGGGGCCACCACGAAGGGCTAAGGAAGCGTAATTCGCTCCTCCTCAGGTTCAGGCTGGGAGGAGTGCATGGGCAGGCCCCTCTTACTTGTTCTTCCACAGTGACAGGGGTCAAAATTTTCAGGGTGAAAAGGTCCCATAGATTTGCTTGGAACAGAGCAAGAGACAGGAAGAAGAGAGCAGGCAGGACACTCCCTTGTGCAGCCAATCTGAGAGAAAAGAATTCCCAAGGGATACAGTGGCCACAATCACAGGACAGGCCTGGGGCAAGAAAGGAAGAGAGCTAGGTAAACACTGCAGGTGCCAGAGCCTTGGTCTGTCTAAAGCACTCAAGCCCAGCAGGGCAGGATAAAGGACAGGCCCTTGAACCCCAGCTGCAGGAATGAGGGAACTGCACTGCATACTGATTTTATTTAGTGGGGAACTGCCTTCATCCTGGACGACAAGGGAAGAGCACTTCTGGCAGACCCCGTCAACCCTGACTTTTCCCTCTGGGTGTCTGGTTCATGACACAGTACTCAAATGCACACAGGAGGAAATTCCAGGCTCAGGGCCCAATTTTTCAAGGTTGTTCTCATTATCCTCCCCACCTCTTGACAACTTGATCCTCCAGCTCCTCCTCCATATTTGTGTTTTGGCTAAATAGCTTGCACCATTCAACCAATTACTGAA
>RJWT010021340.1:0-17608 GCA_004365215.1 Cuniculus paca | reverse complement strand
TATTGTGACGTATCACATCCTCATATTGGTGACTGAGACAAATTCTCTAAAGTTCAACTCTGATCTTAAAGCTGAAGCATCATTTTCCTCACATCCCTGCAGTGCGCCCTGGAGTAAACATCTTTTTCAGCAAGAATAAAACATTGGTGTGTGAGGCAGTCGCAGGCAAGCCGGCTGCACAGATCTCCTGGACTCCAAATGGGCACTGTGTAACCAAGGAAGAAAAGAACAGCAATGGCACAGTGACGGTCAGAAGCACATGCAGCTTTTCAGACAGCAATGTATCCACTGTGACCTGCTTGGTGTTGCATTTGACTGGGAACAGAAGTCTATCTGAAGTTCTGCCTGATGGTTAGTAAATTCTTTTAGTTTTTTAAGGGACTTTTTTGATTTTTTTTTTCTTTTTTCTTTTTCATTTTCTACTACCAGGAATCAAGTTCAGCATCTTGTGCTTGCCAGGCAGGGACCGTGCTACTGAGCTACCTTCCTGACTTTCTTTTAGTTTTATGTTTGATTTTCCCTCCATCCTTTTACTGGAGTTAAGAAGGAAACAAATGTGCAGAGAAATTTCCTTCAAAGATGCTCTCTCAGCTGGGCGTGGTGGCTCACGCCTGTAATCCCAGCACTCGGGAGGCTGAGACAGGCAGATTGTTGTGAGTTCGAGACCAGCCTGGGCTACAAAGTGAGCTCAAGGCCAGCCTGAACAGCATAGTGAGACCCTGTCTCAAAAACACCAGGGCTGGGGATCTAGCTCAGTGGCCTAAGTGCCTGCCTGGCAAGCGCCAGGTCGTGAGTTCAATCCCTGGTGCTGCAAAAAGAAAAAAAAGAAGATGCTCTCTCAGTCTCCATTTTATCTTCTTTCCCCTTCCAAAATAGAAAATGTCTAAAAGAATATTACAGAACATTTTTTATAAAAAACCATATTTTAGAATGCAGCTTATTCCACTCATATTTCTTGCTTCTATACTAGTATCAAATTGACTTACGTAGTGCGTTTTAACATGATACTCATTGTTTAAGTTGAAGTAGAAAGTATGACTTTAAACAGATACTTGTGGTTTTATGAGAAAGACAAAGTCACTCATAAATTGCGTTCATGGAGTTTTAGTCTGGGATGATTTTCTCCTCTAGGCTCTCCCTGGTGGAATTTCTTAAATGTCTTCTAATAATATATATTTTTTAGTTCTTCATTTGTGCTTGCATCCTACTCCATATTCTTGTCATTTAAAAATATTTTAGTATTACTTTAGTATAAAACATACGTAAGTTTAAAGTCAAATTGTTGCATGAGGCCCTAACTGAAAAATACCAACCTAACCCTTGCCTTTCCAAGACCCCTTCTCTGTCTTCATTTAATTCTAGAGCCAGATGCTTTCAACTCTTCAACTGTTTCTTGTAGTACTTAGCTCCTGTTCCTAAACCACATGGTCATGGTGCTGTTTCTTATTTATCAAATTTAGACATTATGTAGCCACTTCCCCTTACAGTAGATGAACTGTTAGCATTACCTTATTCCTTCCCCCATCCTTCATACCTGTGATATAGCAATTTTTTGTAATTACATTAATTTAAATATGCAGCTATGGTTCTTAAATTAATCAACACGTTTTCTCTTTTTTGCTTTTTTTTCATAGTCTTCGTACTTGCTTTATTTTTTAAAACTTCCAGTGTATGTATGTACTGTGAATTAACATGAAGGACAGAGGCAAAATTAAAGAACTCCTACTAATGCTTTCCACAGATCAGATTTAAGTAATCTATCACTTTTGCTTTTTTCTTGATGATATACTTTCTTGAGTTTTTTCATGCTCTTGGGCTCAACTTTGGTGGTGGGTCACTTGGCCTATTACATAGCTGTTGGCCTGGATGGTCTCTTGCTTTGATTCTCTACTTGATTCTGTATATAGTTAATCTGAGTTTCTTCTGCCTTCTACTATTTGTTTGTTTTAACCTCTTTCTTTCATATACTCTCTTTGGTAATCCTTGGCTGTCAATTGATTTCCAAATGAACACTGAAGAGCTGATTACAAGCCTGACTATATGACTTGTCAAGTAGTTAACGTCAATAACGAGAGAGAGAAATAAATGGATTTTTGGTTTGCAATAATTGGAGACCCTCATGGATCTGCTTTTCTCTGGGACTGTTGAGGATCTTCAGGAACTAAGTGTCCAGTGTCTCGCCTTGGAAGGATAAGCCTCATGGTTCTGGGAAGGAGACACTCCACTGTTCATTACTCAGACCTCCCTCTCATATCGTTGTTCAGTATGGCACTTCCCATCCTCTCTCCATGATGTCTGGATCCTTTACTCTGAAGTCTCCAGTTCATCTTCTTGAGACTAGACTCCCTTTCTGTCTGCTGGTGAGGGAAGATGTGCTCAGAGTGGACAGAGGACTTGAGAGCCTATGTGTTTTAATACAGACATTCAAAGCCACTCCATCTTGTAGCTTTACACTTTACCCTACTCACCACGTGCCCTTTTCCTGCTTTTGCAACCCTATGTCTTTTTAAGTCTTATTTTTAATTGACAAAAAATAATTTTAGATATTTGTGGGATACAAATGATATTTTGATCCATGTATGCATTTATAAAATGATCATTCATAGTAGTTAACATATGTGTTACCTCAAGTAGTTATCATTTCTTCTTGGCAAGATCATTTGAAATACTTTAGCTATTTTGTCCTATATAATGCTTTCTACTTTTTTGGAGTTTCCTGTGTATGAAGCTTCTATCTTATTCTATTTTGTAAATCACTTGCTATTCTTCTTTTTCTTCACCTTAAACAGATTAAAATATGTATTTGTCTTTGCAAGTCTGCATTTTGTTTTTTTCCTTACTAATATTTTTTTAGTTTTTATTTATTTATTGATTTTTTTGCAAAACTGGAGATCAAACTTATGACCTTGCACTTGCCAGGCAGGCACTTACACCAACGAAGCTAAATCCCGGACCCTTGGCTTTTTGAGACAGGGTCTCACTATGCCATTCAGGCTGGCCGTGCACTCACTTTGTAGCCCAGGCTGGCCACAAACTCACAATGATCCTCCTGTTTCAGCCTTCCGAGTGCTGGGATTACAGGCATGTGCCACCATGCCCGGCTCTTTACTAATATTTTATTCAGTTTTATGAAAGAAAAGGAAAATTATGTGTTTAAACCACCATTAAAAATATTAATTCCCAGGTGAGCATGGTGGCACACTGGAGAGGCTGAGGCCCACAAATTTAGACTCAGCTTAGACTACTTAGTGAGACCCTGTCTTTAAACAAACAAACAAACAAACAAACATTCCAAGAATGTTGATAGAGTAACCATGGATCGATCCCTAGTTTTGAAAATAAAGTTTTTTAAAATAAAGTTTTTACTGAGAAGATTAATTGTGCCTTGGCCATGTGTGAACTGCCACCATCCTGTTAGGGTACGACGTCAGATTTATAGACTACCGGAGCTGGAAGACCGGCAATCCAAATCCTACGAGTGCAGGGATTTCCTCTGTCTTCCTTGCACATCCAGTGAGAGAGGGCTCATTAGTTTAAAAGTTTCAAAAACAATGTTGTTGATGTTTTTAGAAATAAAATCAAACTTCCAAAAATAAAATACTGAGAAATCCAGGATTTAAAAGCAGGTGGAAGGATTGGACAGAAGCTTGCTCTGCCTCCCCTTCGCTTCCTTCTGTGGCCCTTCGCCCACTTTCATGGGACACCAGGAGCACAGTTTTGAGCCCACTTGCCAAGCTGGCAGTTGCTTTGTTGATCTGTGCACTTAGACTGAGCTTTTACTGTGGCCAGCAGCTTACAGGTAATTACACTTGCTGCCCTGCATTCATTTGAGTTCACTGCCTTAGCAGAAAGGTAACTTCAGAATTAGCTATTTTTCCAATTATCTTCCCTATGATAAGCTATTTATTTCTGTTGTTGGAGGTGAGAGCACCCTTTGTTCTTACTGCAACAATGGGGGTCTGAGTTTCGCATCTCTTGTACAGGAATTCACCATTCACGAATCCATAAAGCAGTAAGACCTGACTGAGATGATGTCTTGTTGGAAACGCTAGTCTGACTGATAGAACAATTCAGAAGTGTGTAAAATAAAATGACAAAAATGAATTTCAAGTACTGTGAGACCTCCTTGAATCACGTATATTTTGTTTTTTGAATAGATTTTATTTTTTAGGTGAATTTTAGGTTCACAGAAAAATTGAGTGGAAAGTACAGAAAGTTCTTATGGAGAACCCTTGACCCCACTCAGGCACAGCCTCCCCTGATGTGGACATCCTGCACCTCCGTGTTACATTTACTATAATCACGGAATCCACGTGCACTTGATTCTCACTCAAAGTCCATGGTTTCCATTTAGGTTAACTGTTGGTGAGGTAAATTCTATGGATTTGTACCAGTATATAAAAACATCTACCCACCCACATGGTGTCACAGAAAACTCTTATCAGCGCTATAAAAATCCTTTATGCTGCACCTTTTTATCTATCCTCTCCCTCCTGGCAACCACTGATCTTTTTACCTTCTGTCTTCCCAGTATTGCCTTCCTCAGAGTGTTAGAGAGCTGCAGTTATGCATTATGTAACCTTGAAGATTGGCTTGTTTCACTCAATAATAGACAGTTAAGTTTCATCCATGTCTTTTGATAAGTTGATTTTTTTTTCTTTTTCACAGAGTAATATTCCCTTGTCTTGATTTACCACATGTGAACCATGTATTTTTATGTCTATAGGTACAGGTACCTCAAGATCAAGTGAGCCATGTATTAAATACATCATTCCTTCCATTCTTATTATTTTGATCATCGCGGGATCAGTTTGGTTTTTCAAAATCAAAGGCTTCAGGTATTGAATGATTAATATCTCTTCTCCTTTAGCTTTATCAGACTAGAAAAACAAGAAATATGGAAATGACTGGATCAATTAAGATGCCTACATCGATTCTCTCATAATCCAAAAGTATCTTCGTTTTTGACTGGACTACTTTCAATGAGGAGTAAGATTTTGCTGGGTTAATGTGACAACCAACCATGGTCAATCAGTTCAGTTAGGTCAGAATCTTGGGAAAAACTGCACATACTTATATTTTTAATTGAGAAATAATTGCAATAATTTATTTCATGTTACATACATTCTATTGTATCAAGCTCCTGTTGCATAATTTTACTTCTTTTTCCAATATCTAGAATTTTCTTATTTGAGTGTGTATTAACCACAAGCAGCAGTCTTCAGTCATTTCTGATATTTCCTAACTTAAAATGGCTTCTTTCAAAATGAACCATAATTTTCAACAACGTAGGTTTTTTTCTATTTTCAGTCTAAACAATGATGTTTCCTATATTTATTCCAGCTTATTTTATTTTTATAGGCAATGTAAGCTTAAAAAACCGGCAGCTACTCCTGTTGCTGAGGAGGTAAGATTAGAAAACAAAAATTTATAAACTTTAAACACACAGTCTGAAAATCTAGCATTTTTGAATTTGCATCAATATTAATGTTTTAGTTGAAAAATTTAAAAATTCTGTTATTACAATGCTAATTGTCAGGTGTACTTCTTTTGTTAATTACCTATCAAGTGCTATTTATATATTACCTCAAATCCACATTTTCATCTCAAACTTTATCCTATTTACATGACATTTGCATTATTTGGACAGTAATCATTGAAGAAACTGAATTGGTATTTCCTCTTCCATGAAACCATCTTTAATTCTTGACTTTGCTTTTTCAATACTATTTTTATTTTCCTCTTACTCAAGCTTAAAACATGCTCCTTAATCTGTCGTAACTATTTGCTTACTAAGTCTTTGACTCTGTTATTGTAGTCAGGGATTGCAAGGAGAACAAGACAATACAGGATACATAATTTTTAGTATTATTTATAATGGTCACCCAAGGAGTCAAATACAAAGAAAGTGCAGGAAACCTGTCTATATACTAAAGACCTAGTGAATCTAGCCGAGGGCCTGGATCCCACAACAATGTCCTGCATCAGTACAGCTGAAGACCTAGATCCCGTGACAGTGCCTCCCACAAGTTCAGCTGGAGGCCATGAGCCCACAACAATGACTCATCCAAGTCTGTTTCACGGATCTGCACTGGGAAGACCCAAAAGTCAGTGAAAGCTAGAAAGTCTGCCAGCAGGATGAAGGATCTGTGCCAGCAGGCTGAAGGTTCTGCACTGGAGCCAAGAAGTGATGCTCAAAATAAAGACCAGGGCTCCCCTGAAAAGTGCTGCAGCCATCCTCAGCGACAATGAGGTCCCAAGCTCCTCCAGCGATGAGAACAGCCAAGTTATCAGGAAGCCAGCATTACAAGTTTCTCCTGGAAATTGAGCAGCACAGCATCTTCCCCTCTGGAGCCAGGAAGCAATGCTTAATGCAAAGAACAGAGATCCTGCAAAGTGAATCGCAGCCATTCTCAGCAACAGCAATGTCCCAAGCTCCTTTGACGGTGAGAACAGCCAAGTTCCTATCAGGAAAGAAGCTAAACAGGCTCCTCCAGGACAACCCATGGCAACAGGAGAACCAACAGCACCAAACAACAACACACTCAACTCTTGCTCTCCAGTTCTGCTTTTTATCTTGTCAACAATCCTCAGGTGGGCCATCCACGCTTGGCACCATGCTGATTCAGTTCAGCTGGTATTACAAGCTGATAATACCACAGCTGGTATTATCAATCCACCGCATCTGTTCTTTGAAATACTTCTGTCACTTCATTCTTCTCCATTTCTACTTTCACACAACCATCATCTAAGAAACTGATACAACTAATCAGCAAATATTTTTTGATAAATTTTTAAGACAAAGCCTTGTTCTGGTCATATAAAACAGAGGCACAAATACAAGCACTATTGGTAGATGCTAAAGCTGTATATACTGGTAGAAAACCCCAGTTGGTTTCTGCAATAATTTCTGTTCTTTTTGAACTGCTTTTGGCTTTGCATTCTTTCTTAGGATGAAATGCAGCCCTACGCTTGTTACACAGAGAAGAACAACCCGCTCTATGATACTGTGAACAAGGTAAAGATGTTTCAGGTATCACAAGGTGAAATTAATCACAAAGGACTTCATACTTTATAAGTTATTGGAATCTAGCACCAGGAAAAATGAATCAAAATACATTACAATTACTGTTTTTGAATTTTCTTACAGGTCTAGAATGGAAAGCCTATTTTGAAGTTAGTTTCGCAAAGCTTCTTGGAAGAAAAAGACATTCTAATGGATTTGCATTCACATCCTTCTACCGTAGGAATTTAAAATCTTAGCTGCTATTAGCTAGTTCTGTGAAGAACTTGTGATTGTGGAAAGCATACGCTCACAATATTCAAATTGTGCAATACAGTGAATAATGAAAACCACGTTTCCTCAAGAAATAATTTTATTGAAGGAACATTGTCAACAGTTTCTTATTATTCTTTAAGAAAATTTCTACATACATTTTATATGTTTATGTGCCCATGATATATGTATGCATTTGTGTGTCTATTTACATTTGTGTTTGTATGTATATAAATATGTCAAGATACAAATAGGAACATACTGTAATGCTGTCCAGTAGTTATAAAAAAGCTAATAATGTAAGTCTTGGAGATGTTTTTATGTCAACACAAGAAAAGCTACCTCATTCTTTTCTAATTGCTACATACAATTCCATTTATTATGTCATAATTTAATTAACTGTAGCCCAGTGATAGACATTTGGATTGTTTTGTTTGTGGTAGAAATATCAGTAGACTGTTTCTTATGGATATATTTCTTTGTGTTGTTTGTATCTGTAGGATAATTTTCTTGAGTGAAATTTCCAAGTCAATTAGTATGCACTTTTATCATTGATAGGTATGTTAAATTGTATCAATTTACATTCCCTCCAACAGTGTATGATTGTTTTGATATCTGCAAGATTCTCACTTTCTTGATTCCCATTTTTTCTTTTTAACTAAACAGCTGGCTAATATGATATGAGATTATAATAAGAACTGAACTATTTAATAAAACTGGATTTATATTTTTTGTTGTGTTTGAAAGAGAGAGAGAACGTATGGGTAAAGATGTTAGATTTTTTCTGAGATGCTTGTGTCTCTGGAAGTGTTGATATTCGATGCTTAACAGTTTTGCAGATGTCGCATGTTGTAATTGTGTACTTTTACTTTGTACATTGTATTCTGTGTCTTCCCAAATAGTAGATATCTATGGACTACATACATAGCTAAGTATGCACTACCGAGGTCTTGGGGTTTCTACATGCTAAGAGAACAGCCATAGGATGACATGACCCTTCCCTAGATTTTTCTGTGGATTAAAATAGTGGGAAGATGTACTTGAGAATTTTTAGTATTATAAAAACTTGTTAATCATGAAAAGTGTAAAAAAATAAGACTGCTCTATAGCAGGAAAGACATTAAAAGAATTTTCAACATGACAAATTAAAATACGTTCATTCTTCAATTGTGCTCTCGAAGTTTAAGACAATTATTACTTACTAATGCATTTCCCCCCTTCCAGACATTTTAATTATTTTGGGCTTTATTTTTAAGGCAAGTTCTTAAGTTTATATTGACATGTGGTATGTGATATTTTTATTTGAACTATTTTGACTTGGGCACTTTACCCCACAAAACCCCAGTTCAGTCCATTAAGTTTCTTCACCTAAGTATTACTGAATGCTGTGCACAGTAGACATCATAACTCTATCCTGGACATTTTATTAATTCTTCATCCATCCTTAGTGGGGATGAACCTTATACTTAGTAAGACCAAGACTATATGTTTAAATACTACTTTAAAAAAATAACAAAAATGCACTTACAGTTTAACTTCATAATGTCCAAACAGCACATAACACCATAGAAAAGACTTCAAGGTAGTTCAGAAACCACATAGAGTTTTGCACATCTGCAATCCCAGCACTCTGAGAGACTAAGACAGGAACATCCCGAGTTTGAGCTAAGTTGGGTAACTTAGTGACTTAGTGAGACCTTGTCTCAAAATTTAAAGAAAACATAATAATAAAAAATAAAGTCTGGGATATAGCTTAGTGCAAAGCCTCTGATTTGATCCTCAGCACTGCTAAAAATACTTTATAAATCTGAAATTATTAGCCTTATACTATATAGGAAATAATTGTATGAAAATGACTCATTATAGAACTGAAACATGGCTGAATACTTGAATTGTAGGGAAATAAAAAATTTTTATAGACTCCTCAAATCCACTCTAGTTCTGCTGAATCACAAAAGCTAGAGAGTGGGCCAATATCTTAGTCACTTTGTCCTCAAGGGGACAAATACCCAACACTTACAATTTAAAGGAGGAAAAGTTCCTGTTGGTGCATGTTTTTAGTACATGGTCAGGATGGGCCTGGTGGAAAGGGCTGGCGGAGGAATGCCGCTCACATCATGGTAGCTAGGAAACAGAGAGAGAAGAGAGCAGCCTGGGAAGGAAGTAGATTTTTCATGGTCACACCCCCATTGCCACTTTGACCAGGCCCCACTTCCCAACAGCACACTCAACTGCTGAACTCATTAGTGGACTAATACACTGATAACTACAGTGCCCTCATAATCCAGGGACCTTCCAAATACGTGAGGCTTTGCGGGCCTTTTTAGATCCAAACCATAACAACCAGACATGCCAGTTCAGTCATCCAGGAAGCAGAGGCGGAGATGGAATTAGGGTTGTTGAAGGTTAATTGGCAAAAGAGTACACCTGCGAAAGACTAAAGGGTGAGGGATGCAGGATAGGGGAGGACAAGCCTTTAGACTACAGGGCTGATTTGAATGCAAGGATGTGTGAAAGGAAAGAGGGGAGGAAACAGAATAGAGAAAGAAGAACCTAGAGTACAGTATTAGAAGTGTCCAAGTCTTAGCCAAACCAGTGGGGAGCCCTGGAGCAAAGTACAGTCTTTTATGTAAGGAAATGATAACATTCTGATACCCCTGCAATATTAGTGATTGGCTGGGGGCTGCCTGGGTAGAGCAAGGTCCCAACTCAAAACCTGAAATGGATCCTGATGGTGTTAACTAGTGGAAACCATCAGTTAACTGTACTCCTTGCAGTGGAACGGTAAGTGCGGAATCTGAACTGCACACCTATGTGGTTGTGGGTTTTCACTGTCTGTCTCTCTAGTTAAAACTCTTTTGCCAATTATCTGAGGCACACCGTCTATGAAGAATTTATCTTTTTTTATAAAGAAGTTACGATTATTATTTACTGTTTTTAGAATTTTATGTTTACTAAGGGAGTTTAAACCATACACGTTTGTTGTGATTACTTACATATTTGTTCATATTTTTAGTCTTATGTGTCTTATTTACTATATTTTCTCCTTTCCCCCATTTCTTTTTATTTTTCCTTTATATATTTTGTTGTATTATGTTTTGTCTCACTCTTCTTCAATAGTTTCAAATTTATCCATTATAATTTACATCTGCTAGTGGTTATGCTTTGTTTAGGGACATCTATAAGCAATTTTATTGGGAGTGTAATTGATGTATTTAAAGTGTACAGTTTGTTTAGACATAGCTTTACACGTGTACAATCATCAGTATAATCAATATAATAAACTTGTCCACCACCTGCAAAAGTGCTCTTACGGTTCTTTGTAAGTCGATTCCCTAAACTTTCGTTTCCTCCATCCCGCATTCCCCAGGTAACCACCGATATGCTTTCTATATATGAGTCCTCCAAATCGTAAGCATAGTAGATCTCACTTTTCTGTGTGGAGATCTTGTGCATCTTTTGTGAGATTTACCCTTAAATACTGCATCTTGTACCCTTTGATATTATTATAAGTGGTTTTTTTGTATATATGTTTGTATGTGAGTTTATTTGTATGTGAGTTTTATATATGAGATGTAAGTACATCTCCAACAGTATTCCAGTATTACACTATCTTGATTACTGTAGTTTCATAGTAAATTTAAAAATCGGATAATGAAATTCCACTTTTAAAAAATGTAATATTGTTTTTGATCTTCAGTATTCCTTCCATTTCTTTATTAATATGAGGATCAGCTTGTGAATTTCTTCAAAGAATACCAGCTGTAATTTTGACAAGAGTAGCATTAAATCTAAGATTAACTGGAATATTAGTGCCACTGAAATCTCCCATAAAGAGTGTAGACTGGTGCAGCCGCTGTGGAAATCAATCTGGAGGTTCCTCAGAAAGCTAGGATTGGAAGTCCCATTTGACCCAGCTATTCTGCTTCTAGGCATATTCCCAGAAGTGAAATCATCATACCACAGTGATATAATGTGCACCCATGTTTATAGCAGCACAAATAGCCAAATCTTGGAAACAACCCAAATGCCCATCAATTGAGGAATGGATAAAATAGATGTGGTACTTTTATACAATGGAGTACTAGTCAGCTATTAAGAAAGATCAGGTTGGGGCTTTTATAAGTAAATGGATGAGACTAAAGACCATACTCGTAAGTGAAATAAATCAAACTCACATGTGTAAACACCACATTGTCTCCCTAGTGTAAGAAACTGAAAGACTCAATAAGATACAAAATCCCCAATAAATATGGGGAAAAGGTTCTGAAGTCCAATAATGCTTTTATTCTTTGATTTGATTGGTTTAAGTCTGTTTTCTACTATTTGATTGCAATATGTGAGAAAATGTGAACAGCTTTTTTGAAGAAAACAAAGGACATTAAGGTAGCCATTGTTGATTTCTTATTGTCTGATTTGAAGGCCAATAATGATTTTAGTCTTTTGTTTTATCTGGTTTTATATTATTTTATTTTGTTTGAGTTTATTGTGTGTGAATGTATGAACAACCATTTTGAAGAAAACAAGAGACACTAGGGTAACCATTGTTAATCTCCTATTGTTATGTTTTGAAGACCTGTATTGCTTGCAGTGTTCTGTTCTGATATGCTTTGTTGTGTTTAAATCTGTTTTGTTTTGTTTTATTCTCTTTAAAATAAAAATAAATAAAAAGAAATCTCCCATAAATACAGAATGTCCTTCCTTTCATTTTGGTCTCATACAATTTCTTTCAATAATTTTTATAGGTTCTAGTGTACAAAATTTTCACATCATGTTTTGTGAGAAAGCACCAGATTACAAGTCTTTCTTTTAAATTTATACCTAAACATTATATATTTTTTAATTAATTAAGTTTGCTGGTACATTTTAGGTACACACAATGATCACATTCATCATAGGGGATATATACCTGTACATGATATAACTTGATTTGCTTTTTCCCTCATCCCCCTACCCTCCCTTCAACCCTTCTTCCCCTCCTTATTTTTGAAAGCTTTGTTTCCATTTTTTCTTTCTTTTCTCATTTTTTTCTTTTCCCTTCCTTTCTCCCCTCCCACCACTTGTTCCCCTTTTTATTTTATACTTTCTTCCAATTTCAAAATATCTATTATGCATTTTGGTCCTTAATTACATTTTCAGTTATAAATGGTCTTACTTTTAAATTGCAGCTTCTAATTTTTTCTTACTATTATATAAAAATACAATTTTCTATATTGGCCTATGTTCTGGAGCCCCATTAAATGTACTTAGTTGTTCTAATAACTTTTTTTGAAGACTATCAGATTTTGTACATGTATGATCATGACATCTATAAATGAAGACAGCTCCAGTTTTTCTTAGCCAGCTCAAGAGACTTCTGTTTTGTTGAACTGATGAACAGATAAAAACCTCTAGTACAAGGTTGCTTAGAAGTATTATAGGCAGTTAAGTAGATAAAAATATTATAGGCAGTCAGGCATGGCTAGGCCCTCAAGAACTTAGTGAGAAGATGAAAATACATTACAGCTGTGTCTGGAGGTACACGTGTTGAAGGCCAGGCCTCAAGCTAAAGATGGAGTGAGCAAGACTGTGTGCTCCCCTAGGGATAAGCAGTACACTATAATTGGTTTTACCTGGTTCAGTGAAGGCTAGATAGATGTCAGTCACCTAGGTGGGTGACCAGGACCTCCTGATTTATCTCTTCCAAAAAAGGTCCTTGTTCTTTCCATAAACACTTCTACATGACTTGCTTCTCCACTGGACCAATATTAACTAAGTGACTATATTTGTAATCTTATTGGTTGATTGCAGTTTTGACCTGTGTTGTACCCACCTCGTGATTTTGCTCTATGAAACTTTCTCTGTGAAGTGGAGTCCTCAGTAACCCACTTTAGGGTCCCCTTCTGTCTCTCAGGAGCCAGCACTCTCAATAAATATTTCCTACTTCTAACCTCCATTGTTTCCTAAAATTCATTATTCCATTTTGGGGAACATGAATTTGGTATATCTGACTTGTAGGAGGTTGGGAGCTACATATTATTTCCCTTATATCAGAAGTAATGAATTTGGAAGTTCTTGTCTTATTCCTGGTCTTAGAAGAAAAGCATTTATATAGTTACCATTAACTACAATGTTAGCTGAATTTTTGGGGGGTTAGATACCCTTAGTTGGGTCAACGAAGTTTCCTTCTATGCCTCCTTTCCTGAAAGTATTTAAAAAACAAAACAAAATAGGAATGAATGTTAGATTTTCTCAAAGCTTTTTTCTGTACCTGTTAAGATGATTTATTTTCTATTTTAAGTTTTTTTAGTTCTTTTTCATTTTAAAGAGAATTAAAAAAACTCTAAAAATGATACAGAATTTCAAAACTAGATGATAGGAAATTAATAATGGTTATTGTATTGCATACTGCTGTCTTCAAAATAGTTGCTCAAATTGCCAGATATGGGCATGCACAATTGATCAAACAATATAAGCCCCGTTCCTTTCAATGAACTAATAGTATGAGGAGTACAATTATCTTAGCTATCTGTGTATACATATATATTTTTTTCCTTCCTTCTTTTCTTCTTTCCTCCATCCCAGTTTTTTTTTTTTTTTTTTTGCAGTTTGATTCGCTTTCATAATATCTATCATACCTTTTGGATCTTATTTACTCTTTCAGTTTTTTACACTAGGGAGATAATATGATGTTTATGCATGCAAGTCTAATTTATTTCACTTACAAGTAAGAACTCTAGTTGCATCCTTTACCTATAAAAGCCTCAAGTTTATCTTTCTTTATATCAGAGTAGTATTTCATTATATAAAATTATCACAAAATATAAAATAAAAATACCACATCTTTTTAATCCATTCCTTGGTTGATGGACATTTGGGTTGTTTCCAAGGTTTGGTTATAACAAGTCGTGAGACTACAAACAAGGGTACACATATATTGCTGTGGTATGATATTTTTAATTCATCTGGGAAAATACTCAGAAGGAGAATAGGTAGGTCAAATGGGACTTACAAACCTAGTTTTCTGAGAAATCTCCACACTGATTTTCACAGTGGTTGCACAAGTCTACACTCCCACCAACGGTGGAGAAGGGTTCCTTTTCCCTCACAGCCCCATCATTATTTGTTATTGGCTGATTTCTTGATGGTAACCTTTCTTTTCTGGTGTGAGATGAAATCTCATTGCTGTTGTAATTTGCAACTCTTGAATGATCTGTGATGTTGAACAGTTTTTCATATATTTATTTGCCATTTGTATTTCTTCATCTGAGAAGTGTGTATTCATCTCTGATGCCCATTTTTGAATTGGGTCTTTGAATTGGGAAGTGTTTCTATAGGGTTTTTTTAGTACCAGGGATTTAACTCATGACCTTGCACTTGCCAGGCAAGCACTGTGCCCCTGAGCTATATCCTCAGCTCCTCTGTAAGTTTTTGTCATGAATGAGTGTTGAACTTTGTCAAAAGCTTTTTTTGCATCTATTGAGATGATCATGTGATTTTTGTCTTTGGCTCTGCTGATATGGTGTATTACATTTATTGATTTGCATATGTTGAACCATCCTTGCATTCCTGAGATGGATCCCACTTGGTCATGGTACATAATATTTTTGGTGATTTCCTGCATTTTGTTTGCTAGTATTTTGTTGAGGATTTTTCTACCTATGTTCATTAGGGAGACTGGTCTGTACTTCTCCTTTTTGATTGGGTTTTTCTCTGGTTTTGGGATCAGGGTAATACTTGCCTCCAGGAATGAGATGCTTTCAATTTCATTAAAGAATTGGGTCTTTGAATTGGAAAGGGTTTCTGTAGGGTTTTGAACCAGGGATTGCACTCATGACCTTGCACTTGCCAGACAAGCACTGTGCCCCTGAGCTATATCCTCAGCTCCTCTGTAGGTTTTTTGTCATGAATGAGTGTTGGACTTTGAGGAGTATTGGCCTTAAGTCTTCTCTAAATTTCTTGTGTAGTTCAGCTGTGAATCCATCAGGACCTGGGCTTTTCTTTGTTGATAAATTTTAATTACATTTTCAATTTTATTAAGTAATATTGGGTTATTCAGAATTTTTATATTTTCTTGATCCTGCTTTGGTAATTCATATGTTCCTAGGAATCTGTCCATTTCTTCTGTTTTCCATCCCATGCAAGTAAAGGCTTTCAAAGTATATATTGATGATCTTCTGAATTTCCACAGGACCTGTTGTGATTTTACTCTTTTCATTCTTCATTACATGAATTTGAGTTTTTTCTTTCCTTTTTTTGATAAGGTTGCCTAGGGGTTTATCAATTTCATTTATTCTTTCAAAGAGCCAACTCTTCAATTTGTTAATTCTTTATATCATTTTCTTAGTCTCAGTTGTGTTAATTCTTGCTCTGATTTTTACAATTTCCTCTCTTTTGGGCTTTGGGTTTGACTTGCTCCTTTTTTCTAGAAGCTTGAAGTGTAGCATTAGGTTGCTTATTTGTGGTTTGTTCCATTTTCCTGATGTGAGAATTCACCATTATAAGTTTCCTTTGAAGGGCTGCTTTCATTACATCTCACAGGTTCCTGCAAGTTGTATTTGCATTTTTGTTTGATTGTAGATATTGTTTAATTTATCCTTTAATTTTGTCTATGATCCATTGGTTATTCAGGAGGGTGTTATTTAATTTACATGTGTTTTTGGAGTTTTTGTAGTTTTTTTGTCATTAATTTTCAATTTCATTGCACTGTGGTCAGATAATATGCAAGGGATAATTTAAATTCCCTTGCATTTACTTAAGCATGTCCTATGGGCTAGTATATGGTCCATTTGAGAGACTTTCCTGTGTGAAGCTGAGAAAAATGTGATTTCTGATATTGTTGGGTGAGACACTCTGTAAACGTCTACTAAGTCTGTTTGTTCAAAAGTTTAGTTCAGTTCTACTATTTCTTTGCTGATTTTTTGTCTAGGCGATCTATGTCTTTGTGACAATGGAGTGTTATGGTCCCCTGTTTCAGTTGTGTTATTGCTTATTTGATTTTCCAAGTCTTTTAATATTTGTCTTATATAGTTGGGTGCTCTTGTATTTGGTGCATATATGTTTGTGATTGTTATCTCTTCCTCTTGAATTTTCCCCCTAACAAGTATGTAGTGACCTTCTTTATCTATTTTGATCATTTTTTATTTGAAGTTCACATTGTCTTCAAACAGAATAGCTACTCATGCTTTTTTCTGGGTTCTTGTTGCATGGAGTATTGTTTTTCATACGTTGACTTTCAGTCTATGAATTTCTTGAGTTAAATATGTTTCTTGCATACAGAATATTGTTTGATTTTGTTTCTTGACCCATTGTGCCAGTCTGTTTCTTTTGATTGGTGAATTGAGGTCATTTGCATTAATGGTTATAACTGATATGTATTGGCTTATCTTTGTCATATTGTCTTCCTGCAGTTTGTTCCTTGCTTTTCCCCTCTGTTTAATTGCTTGCCCTGTTTGGTGGTTTCTTTGTGTGTTGTTCTTGGAATTGTGGTTATTTTTATCTATTTCTAGAATATCTTGCAGTACTCTTTGTAGCTTTAGTTTGGTGTTCATGAATTTCTTCAGTTGTTCTTTGCCCTGGAAATATCTTATTTCTCCATTAACTTTGAAAGATAGTTTTCCAGGGTACAGCAATTTGGATTAGAAGTTGTTTTCTTTCAAGACTTGAAATATTTTACTCCAAGCTCTTCTTGACTTGATGATTTGTGTAAAGAAGTCCCCTGTGTCTCTAATGGAGTTTCCTTTATCGGTGATTTGTTTCTTTTCTCTAG
The DNA here is from genome assembly GCA_004365215.1 of Cuniculus paca. NCBI lineage: Eukaryota > Metazoa > Chordata > Mammalia > Rodentia > Cuniculidae > Cuniculus > Cuniculus paca. Next base: position 584 of record RJWT010021340.1, on the reverse strand, counting down.
CAGCTTTTAATGTTCTGTTTTTGTGCTGAATTTCTGAGATCTTGATTGTTATGTTCTGGGTTTGATTTATTTTGTTTATGGCTAATTGGAGTTCTATATGTCTCACTTATCTGTATGTCAGATTCTGTTCCCATGCTTGGAATATTTTCTGCTATTACTTCTGCAAATAGTCTTTTTGTGTAATTTGTGTTGATTCTTGCTTTTCCATTGACACCTATCAGTTTATATTTTTTTCTTTGCATCATCTTGTAGCTGGTGAATTATTATTTCCTGATTCCTTGTGATTTTTAAGATATCTTCCCTTTTGTACTCACTAGCTGTGATCCTGTCTTCAAGGTCTGAAAGCCTATTCTCAGTTTCTTTCAAGTGGTTTTGCTGGCTTTCAGTGGAATTTTTAATTTCCTGAATACCTCTTTGAATCTGTTTCATGCATTCTAATTCTTTCCTATATTATTCATTCAAGGTTTCCATCATTTTTTTATGCTCCTTTTTTTTTATGCGTGTGTCTTCTTTAGATATGTTCAGCAATTCTTTCATTATGGGTGTCATTTCTTTTCTTTCTTTTTTTTTTTTTTTTTTTTTTT
>RJWT010021339.1:0-17636 GCA_004365215.1 Cuniculus paca | reverse complement strand
GTTCGGGAGGATGACTATCAGATTAACACGAGAAACAGGAGGATGAAATGAGACACATGCAACCCTCTCCATTGTAGATAATGTCCCTTATTTTATTAAAATATTTGGGACCAGAAATGTTTAGATGTCAGGTTTTTGTTCGATTGATTTTTGTTTTATTAGTTTTGGAATATGTGCATAAAACTCATCAGTTTAGCACTTCTATTCCGGAAAATTAAAAACCAGGAATGCTTCAGAACATGAAACTTTTGGACACCATGTCAGTGCCCAAAACATTATAGATTTCTGATTTCTGATTTTTGAACTAGGAATGCTCAATTTGACATGTAAAGTGCTATATTCATGAAAATTTCTTTATTTTGTAAACAGTATAATAAGCTTATATTTCATTCCTTTTAACAGAAAATGATACTGAAAGCAAGAAGATCCAAAAATTTGACAGGACTTTGGGCTAAAGGTGGCAGATTGAAGCCACATTTTTACATCTGCCTCTTCCTCAAAGCCCAAGTTAATGACAATAAAGGAATATGTGGGGGAAATGCAATTAAACCACAAAGAGAAAGAATAGGAGAGGAGGCAATAGTAGCAAACTTTTGAGTATCACACTCCCATAATCTAATCACTTCCCAAAAGCCCCACCTATGAATGCATGAGGGTTTGAGGGGGCATCTAGATATAAACCATAGCATGCATCATGTCTCCGTTTTGAATAGCGTTTGGTGGGCACAATGATGTTGACAATAGTTGTCTGACAAAATGTATGAGAGAACTCTTTTGAGAAGACAGAAAAACAGATGTGTGGGATCTCTGCTATGCAGAGTGGGAAGGGTGGTAGGAAAAGAACGGAGTACTCATCTTTCAAAGGGGCAGTCAATGGCAAATTCTTAGATTGACAGAATAAACATGGTAGTTATGGAGAAGTGGCTGAGAGAGTTGACATTGATTCTCAGAACAGGCAGTGTGTGTGTGTGTGTGTGTGTTTGGGTTGTGGGTGGTGAATTCATTATGAAAAAATGTGTGTCTATAACTTCAGTATAACTAAGTTTCTTAAAGTCAATGAAATTGCCAAATTTTTTTGGCACAAGGGAAAAATTGATAACTTCTCACCTCTAATTTTTTTCTTGTTCATTAGAATATGAAACTTGTGCCATATTTAAGTACCCAAATAGTAAATCTACAGACATGGCCAGAGCATATGTGAAAATAGAACCCCATTCCACGGTCTGTAGCAACCAGCCAAGGCAGCCAAGCCACCTCTCATGGTCACCAGTCTGCTCACTCAGACTTTTGGGAAACCAGGCTATACTTTCTAATAACCAGGAGATAAAATCAAAAAATTATATTGGTAACATTTGACCACGCAAGGCCAGAACTTGAATAACAAATGATAACTTTTCTAATTTTTGCATCTGTTTGCAATGTAGGACCAATCAGAAAAAGCCAAGTCTACCCCTTTGACCAATCATATAGCATACCTTGCTTCTCGTTAACCATGCACAGCTTCCCAGTGCCAACAGCTGCCAATCAGAACAGCTGTCCTTTTCCGAGTACAAGGTCTCCCACTCCTCTACCTGTGTGTGACCAAATGGAAGGGATGGTATCTTATTCCTTTGCTGTAGCAAGCTCTGATTAAATATCCTTTATTTGTTCTTCTTTGGTTGGTTTTCATTTACTTCCTCACACTACTTTGAGGCATGATTAATTTTCAAAGATTGAAAACCACTTTATTTGTTAAGGATAGATGCCTGCCAAACCAATAATCCAAGTTCAATAAGATATAATAATTTCTGAAGAACTTGGGATGTAGCTTAGAAGCAAACACCTGCCTATAATGCATGAGGCCTTGGGTTCAATCCCAGCACTGCAAACAAAACAAAACAAAAAAAAGCACCAAACTTACATTTATTCATTCACACATGATAGACCATTTTCACTTGCAAAGCACTGCCCTGGATGTTACAGAAGACACAATTGTAAAATTAGACTTAATAATATAACTTTGTCAAATCGGTTAATCAAAGTTATCCAAGTTTAGATAACTCAGTTAAAGCTGTATTCATACTTTTAAGAATGTGAACATAATTTTTAAAAGCCAGTTGCCATAAATGGAGAGGAAGTTATCCTTTTATATGTTTTTATTTTATGTCGTCTCTCAAATTGCCCAATTTAAATTTTCTTACTTAATTGTCCTAATATATGTTTAAAATATGTGTTTTCCTCCCTTAAAATCTTCTCTTATGTTTACTCCCACTACTACAAATGTTAAAAAGTATTTCATTTAGTCACATTTTCCTCTTTGTGTTTTAGAACTGACTTGCAGATGTCCTAGGCAGGGGCACATATATGATTATGGAAATTATTCTATTGAAAATAACTAGTTTTTATAATGATGTAAATCTGAGAAAGCAAAGGGAAATTGCAGTTGGAGAAACAGATGTATTCAATAAAAAGCTACTGTGTGCACATGGCGAACTAGTCTTTAGCAAGATTCAAATAATGCAATCAGTAGGAATTTGACTGGTCTGTGGAGTTGTCAAAGGCTTGTGGGGTGTTTGAATAATAGCTGGAAATTTGTTATGGACACGAGGCTATTAAGTCTGTCTCCTGCTGCATTCAATATGGTCGTAAAAACTATTATTAAATAACTGATTTTATAGCAACTGTTAAAATTATTTGGCCAAAGTATAAATTAAAGTTTATGATAGGTGCAAATGTATATGTTAAAATGTACAATACTAATTTAGGTTTCTTTCCCATTTTAAAACAACCACTCAGATGAAAGAACAGTGGTTATCAAAATAAGGGCAAATTAATAAGGCTGCCAAGAAGCATGAAACATTAAGAGCACTTTGTAGATGCAGAATCTCTCCATTTCCAGGGGTCTCTATTTCCCTCTGACAGCAACACGGGTGACATGCACGCAGTCCAAGAGCAGATTAGGGGGCACAAATGATGGGTCAGATTCACCAGAGTCTTCTAGGTGACAAACAGGTGTGAGGAGGGTCTGCTGACATCTGCGACCTTAAAAGGGAGAACTGTAGCTAGCATTAGTTCTTCTTCCAGCTTTGGTTTCTACCTGCATCCTGTCTTCTCTGGCAGTCCCTGCAGTGAAACTTGCCAGTTTATCCACGCCGTCTCAGTACTTCTGGCGTCAGCACCATGCGCATTTGCGTGTGTTTGGGTATCACTTGGACACAGGACATAATCTGAGAGATGTGTTGTCAGACGATTTTGTCATTGTGTGGGCATCATAGTATACTTACACAAACTAAGATGGCTGTGATGTCACTAGGCCATTTAATCCTATGTGACCACTGTCACACATGTGACATGTTGCTGAGGGAAATGTCCTTAGGCAATGTGTGATTGTACACACACATATATACATAGATTGGAAAGTAAAAAAAAAAAAGGAGCACAAGATGAGTTGGAAGCCACACTGGAATTCATTTAATCTCGTTTTTAAAACTCATTGTCTGGTCATCAGTGCCACCTGGAGATATCTGACAAAGGGAGGAATTTCTAAAGTTTCCTCCCTAACTATAGAGTCTGCATTTTTGAGGTAAGGCCTGGGACTCAATAGGATTACAATTTTACAAACGCATCTCCTTTTCATCCTAAGCAGCCCAGTCTGTCCTGGCCATCTCGGGGGTGAGGCTTCCCACCCTGCCTTAGTGGAGCCCTGACCTTTGTGTAGATAGATGTCTTCCTGGTTCTCACTGAGCGCACACGTGGGCCATGGCCGTGGGTCACTGTCTTTCCCCTGTTCCCTGCCCGACTGCCAAGGCCCAGGTGACTGTGGGCAACTTTTCCACATCTTTGTCTCATGTTGATCAAATGCTAAAGGCTCCTTTCACCCTTCGAACGTACTAGTAAGTTGCAGTTTCCCCATGTTGAGTGTGTGAAGTTGAATGCGAACCTAGCATAGAAGGCATTTAAGTAAGGCTGATCTTGCTACATTTACGTTCAAGATCCAAGGTGTCAGGTTCGTTTTGGAGTCTATCAATCAGTGTATTAGTAACCCTTTCTCCATGCTCATGTCATACTTAGACTGGATAAATGAGCTACTTCTGGACTTATTGGAGTTATTAATACACACATGTAATGAAAGTATACTGTGGTTAGAGCTCCTACGGACATCCCTCTGGACACATCTGGGTTACTGCCCCACTTGATCTGGTTTTTACCCGGCCACAGACAGATCCCACGGTTCAGCACAGACTTCCTCATCTTTACAGAAACCCTATAGGACACAATTTAAAAATCTACCTTCTTAAAATCAAATCTTGATGTCTACAGTGTTACCTATTACCTCAAATCTCTGAACTTCCACATATATTTTACTTCATTCGTTTAGAATAATGCATACAGAGTCTAGCTATGCATAGATGCATTTCCCATTTTAAAACTTTTCAATTTTCTCTAGAAGCATCTTTTCCAATATGAAATCTCTTATGATTCTTTTTTTTTTGTTTTTAAACTTCCGCCAACATACCCTGCCTCCTTTCATGACAAATTTGCGCTAGTCTAAAGGACACAGGGTCTGACAGTAATTCACCAAGGTACCACATTTCTATTGCTTTGGTGCATTTCAATTAGGAGACTTTTGAGGTGAAAGGAAAAGAAATAGAGTAGAAATCAGGTGATGCCAAAAGAGAAACCACTGGAGCGGCTGGGATCAGAAACATCTCTGGACAATGAAAAAAAACAAAGGGAAAAAATTTAACAAGAATCCTAGGAACAACTTGACTGATTCAGACTCACAATAAATGTTTGTAAGATGTATACAAGAGTATTTCATTCAGCACACTGGGTTTAAGTAGCAATTTTCCAAAGTCCCTAAGATGATGAGTGGACCCAATACAAGGTTCCTTACCAGAATCTACAACCTCGTCATGGGGAGATAATTTAATCCAGGCTTTCTGTCAGCAAAAGAAAAAAAAAATTCAGGCTTAAGCAAAAAGGAAATTGATTGGGCTGAAATAATTTATAGCCAAGAAGGAAAAAGAAATGTGCACCAATTTTGCTGTCATAAGTATATCCCCCACACAGAAGGGGAGACCACTTTATTGCTATCGGGCATATTATTCCAAATGTAAATGTACTGTGTCACTGGGACGGGTTAGTATTTTGGTATTTACTTCCTAATGGTATTTCTGGATATGTCTAAAACCTCATTAACAATGTCTGTTGCAGTAAGAGTGGGGCCAGAGCAAACGCGGGGACACCTGCATCTTTTTGTCCACCTCTGCTTGGAGTATGACCGGGCAGCCTACGAGCCTGTTCAAGGGCACCTCTGCCTCCACCAGCTCTCCCATTCCGGGTGAGTTACACTTTCCAAATGTTGGTTTCTTCACATGTAAAATACAGATAAATAGTTTTGAAGCATTTGGGGATTACCTGAAAAATACATGTGAAAGCATTTGACAGGATGCACAATACGGATGCAAATAATCATCTGTGGTGAACCCACAACCCAGCAAGCACCCTCTGGCCTCTCTCCCCTTCATTTGCGCTTGTGTCTCCCCACCCTGAAGCTCTTCTGACGTGGACTTTCTGATGCAGAGATCTGCCCGTGGTTACTGCTTGGCTTGGTACGCAGGCGTGCAGGGAGCCTGATGGATGGCACATGTGGAATGCTCTGGCAAGTTCTCCCCCACCTTGAACCTTTGTGAAATTTAAAGTAAGGTCCCTGTCACTGCTTGTTATGCTTTAAATATGTAGCACCCCTCAAAGATTCATGCAGCAGAGTTCAGAGAGGGGTTAGAGACTCAACAGGGAGCGAGGGTCCTTACTTTGTGAACATCCTCATCCTGTGCAAGAGAAGAGCATGGAGGTGGTGTGAGTGCCACACCCGCCCTGGAGGAGGGGTGGCCTGTATACAATATAAGGGAGGAAAAGAAGCTTGCTCTTTCTCCCCTTTTTGCTCTGGCTGCTCTTGCTGGCTGCTGCCTTGAAGTGTTGCTCCTGTGCCACGCCACCCTGCCTTGGAGCCAGCTGATTATGCACTGAAACCTCCACAAACAGTGAGCTAAATAAATCTTTACTTCCTTCATTTTGGGTGTTGGATATTTTGTCCCAGCAATGAGAAAAAAGTAACCAAGACAGAATTAAAAACTGACTGACATAGTGCTGAACCATGCAGGGATAGATTTGTTTATTCATTCAAAAAATTTCTTTAGTGCTAGTAAAATATCCTTACTAGGCCCAAACAGCACAGCCCATGTCCCCCACCTGAAACAGCTCATTTGCCTTTGTTGTGAAACTCAGATTTGATTTTGAAGGCTCAAATTAATTGGTGCTATTAGTTTTCCCTTAGCTTCTTCATTATTTACTTTCAAAAATCCTAGTAGAGGAGCTAGGCCCCGTTTCCCTTTATGGCCATTTTGCTGAAGGGAAGAGGAACATGGGTGCCATTTGATCAGCAGGGAGGAGCGATGCCCAATTACTTCCAGCACATGAGCTGGGGCTCCCATGAGCAGGGGCCCCTGAGCAGTCCCTGGACTGCTCGGAGATGCCTCAGTGGCTCTGGGCCCCATGGGGAACTTCGGGAAATCCACGGCCTGGTTAGACGGGTTCTGGGGTTCATATTACTCTATCTTTGCCTAGGAAATATTAGAATTCCATGGCAGGGCCTTCTTAAGCAGGCCTTTGTTGTTTAATGGTATCTGCTTTCCATTCAGGGCACTTGTCCTTCCAAACATTATAAATCACATCTAAAATAAATTTTAACTAGTCTTCAGAGACATAGGAAAGTAGAGAGATAAAATACAGAAAGATGACTTTTATAGACATAATTTAAATATTTGCTAAAATTTAAATAAAAGAAGTCTACTATTTAATGAGGAATTTTATCTACTTTGGATCTATTATTTATAACTTGTTGAATATCACAAAACTCACTCTTCCTACATAAATACCCTGCATTCTGGAAGTAGATGTGCCGAAACTCCGAATCATAAAAGTGATCATATTATGAACGATTTTTTATTTCCTCTTCATTCTTGGGCAAATTTCCTAAAATTCTATATTTAACAAATGTCATGTTTACAATAGAAATATTTTTATTAATATTCTTGAAAAGAAAGAACTTTTAGAAAGTAATAATTATGACTATTCATCATAGTGTTTGTTTTTAGTAGGGTTAGCCTGGAAATATGTCTAATAACAGAAAATCAGTTAATTAACATTTCATATCCATACAGTAAAATGAAATTGTCCCTTACTTTAATAAGCATCTGCGTTTCAGATGAAGGCAGGAAACTCAACTTTGTAACAATTTTCCAAATTATCTGGTTTTTTCCCATATGTGGCCAACAAGCTATCCTTTCATCATGGTTCTAGTCTTCACTCAAAACAGCTGTATTCCTATGGATTTCCAGATGGAAAACTTACATCATGAGAAGTGAGAACGATGTTAATTAAAAGACACCAAGTTACTTTCTCCCTTGGCCCTCCTGGGGTCTGATGCTCCCACCAACAACCGCCGTGAGACTCAGGCAGAGGGTCCTTTCCATGGTGTGGGAGTCCACTGTGGAGGTGAGAATACTGCAAACACAGCTGCACCCAAGGGCTTACAAACACGTGTGACCATGAGAAGGTAGTGTTCACTTCTTTCAATTAAAGTTATATATGGAGTAGCAGGGAATAGATTGTGAGTCCAGGTGGAAGACAGTCGAAATTCAATGACTAAATTTTACTTTGCTTTCGTAATATGTATTTTTTAAACATCCTCTGTATTTTATCCCATTTTCTACTAAGAAGCTCACGATAGGTGTACATATGTCTGCCTCTGTTTCCATGGAATGATATCCATACAGATGGCAACTGGGTGTATCACGTGCTGTGCTCTTGCCTCTCCCTCTTCATCGCCACTTGAAAAATCGAATGAGTGATCTGTGTAACCAGAGCCAGGCCTCACCATTCACCCACAGAGAGTTGGGGCCACGTATCAGAAATGGAGCATGGTTAATCTTTCTTGTTTTACCAGGGTAGTTCTTAAGCCAGCAAACCCCCTAGGAGGGGATCTAAATAATTCATCTCTGTCATCTTTATAATCAAAACTAAAAGGCCCCAGCTAGAAGAGCCTGGCACGGAATTGCTGGACCACAGTGGCTTTTCTGGACATCGCTCTGGCCACCTTCCACCTGGGATCACAATCTATTCCCTGCTACTCCATCAGCCCCCAAACCTCAGACCTTGTGTGCGGCAAGAGGGCTCACCGCAACATGCAGGAAACACGGCTGCCAAGAGAAGCTTTTCTTCTGTTTAAACAGAGAGCGAACCTGGTTTCCACCTCTGCCACGCCTATGAAGACACACTTCCACGCTGAGTCATATTTTGGGATTTGCAGTCATAGTCTCTGTTGCTCAGTTACCAAATTGGTCCTGAGAGCACCCTTGTTTCTTACTGGAAGCAGAGCTGAGAACTCACAGAGGTGCTCCTGGCTGCAGAACGATGTCCCCATAAGGACAGGTACAGTTTAAAGACCTCTCTCGGGTGACGATCACAGAGAAGACCACAAAAGCTGCACCCCCGTGACTGCGTCCATGCAACCTGGGTTTCATTCGGTCTGACCCACAGGTCTCTACGCGCTTCCCATGTGGTTCCAGGTTTTTGCACAGCAGGTGTAACTCGGTGTTTGCCCCGTTTCCAGGCGTGTTCATGAAAGACGCTCTCTGTTTAAGTGCTCTTTTTTTAATCCTATGATTTCTTCAGAGGGACAGAATTTTACTTTTATTAAAACTTTGAAATCATCAAATAAACCCAAAGAGAAAACTGTGAGTGTGTATATCTCACAAGATACAAATGGCGAGATTTAAAATACAAAACCTGAATTGTTCAGGCTTTTTCCTTCCTTTGTTCTCCCTCTTCTGTGATACCACAAGAATAAAACAAAACAAAACAAAAATCCTCCCTCATCTCCTGGCAGATTAAACCCTGGCCTCTTGAGGAAAAGGTAATAGTTTCAGGGGTCACCAGTCATTCAGGCTGCGGATAGAAGGAGTTGTCAAACACGCTGTGAAAGTCACAGGGAAGCGGGGGTCAGAGAGAGGAGTGGTGCTCTGGAGGGAGGGAGATGGTTGCTCCCCAGCTGGGAAGGGACACAGCCCTGAGTCCTGCTCCCTGTGCCCTGGGGACTGCTTGGGTAGGAAGAGGATCCCCGAGGAGCTGGAACCGTCTAGGGAGGGGTGGCCACCGACCTCTGATTCTCCATAGTGATGTGGGAATTGGAGAGGTTATGTTAGTGTTGAGTTCTTAGTCTACGTGTCTGATACCATGACCTTGGGGCCTTGCTGGCCTTGCAGGAGTGACTGTCAAGGGGCTAAGCAGTTACAGAAGGAATGGGCAACTCACCCACAAGCACATCTCTCCAGTCCAGTGCCTGTAGCCCAGGCTACCTCCTTTATTGGATTTGCACACTCTAGGCACTATTGCTCAGGCCACACCATCCTAGGACCAGGTATGAGCCAACTGGGAACAGCTAGTAAGTCCCAGAGCCCAGAAATTATCCAAAGTAGTTAATCCTAAAAACATGCTTAGCCTACCTGACCTGTTCCCTCCCATGGAAATCACTGTGTAGATTCTTGCCCTACCCTCTCCTGCTGTCTCCTGCCTCACCCTGCTGCTTCCCCATATGGACCTACATGGCATGCCAGGCCTCCTGCCCCCAGGGGCCTGTGAGTATAAACTGCTTTCTGTGTGGCAGTCATTTCCACGTCTGTGTGTTTACCACACCTCATCAAACCCAGTCCCAGGTTCCTATGAAACAGAGCCATTGGACCAAAGAGACCACGGGGAGAGGACTAATGAAAGGGTTGAGTGAGGACCTCCACAAATCCCCACCTGTACAAAAGCAATGAAAACAATCACAGAACTGTTAGGTTAACTTTTTCAGAACTCTGAAAATCAGTCATAGATGTGTAACAATCTGAGGCTCGTTTATTCTGTAAAATCTGCAGTACTGTGGTGAGAACAGTCGGATCCATGGCTTTGATCTTGACCTAGTTTCATTCTTCTCTTCAACGCCAGAGTAACCTCAACACCAGTTACCCGGAGGCCACCAGAGGAGTAGAATGGGTCTGAAGCCTCTCATCGAGTCCTCCTCCAGAGACTTGCCTCCTATCGGACCTGTCCCTCAGCTCCTGGAACAGTTCCATTCCAAGGGCATTGCAATTACGTGGCCTGACTCAGAGCCCCCAGCATTTAAAAAACACCAGCATCAAATGTTACTAGACTGTCTGCCCCAGCTGCACTACCTGTTAGGGAAAGCAAAAGCCTGGCCAAAAAGTTAAAAGGAAAACCTGGGGAACTTGAAGTCCAAAGGGACTTTGAAAAGTTTCTTCCTATTCCTGGAGATTTTGCAGGCCATGTACAAAGGTAGGGCTCTGTGCATGTGCAGGTGATGGGAAGACCTCATAAGGCCCCAGTCTCTGACTTCTGGCTGACTTGCAGAACCTGTGCAGACAGGAGATGAGTGCTAAGGCAGGGTTTTAAATATGCATTCATACACAGAGCCCCTGGCCAAGGGTGAAGAGCATGCTGCTTCCAGCTGTTTAGGAGAGTCTCCAAACAGCTTCATCGGATGCTAAACTAATCAAGCAGACTTCAGTGGCCGCTCAGTGCAATAAACAAAGATTGTACTGAATGAGCCTAAGAAAGTCACAAAACAAACACAGAACATCAGCAACAACCAAAACTTGAAAGGAGCAATAAATCTGGGTGACAATCTTTTATCTAGTGTTACTATACTATATTATCTAAACATCATGTTTTTAGAAAACATTATAAGATGCAAATAAACAAGAGGGATAGCCACGTACAGAAATAGAGCCTGAGATGTTCTATGTGTTGGCTGTACTAGCTAAGCACTTTAAATTAGTTAAAAGTATGTTCACAGAACTAAAGGGTACAATATCTACTAAAGAATCAAAGAAGGGTATGACAGCTATCCCTCAAGAGACACAATTTGTTTGTTTATTTATTTATTTATTTATTTTGGTTTTATGAGACATAGTCTAGCAGTATAGTTCAGGCTGGCTTTGAATTTGTATTTGAATTTGAATCCTCTTGACTCAGTGTCCCAAGTGTTGGGATTACAGGCGTGCACCACTATGCCCACCTAAATCATTTTTCAAAAAAGAGCCAAATAGAAACTCTAGAGCTAAAAAGTACAATAAATAGAATGAAAAGTTTATTAGAGGCATTCAGCTACAAATCTGAATTGACAGAAAAAAGAACCAGCATGCTGGAGACTAAATCAGTTGAGATTGTAGAGTCTAATGAAGAGAAAGAAAAAGAACAATGAGAAATAAACAGAGCCCAAGACCCATGAAAAGACAAATACATACTCAATGGGAATTCCAGGAGACAACACAGAGAGGAACAGGAAAAAATCTCAGAGAAATAAAAATTGAATATTGTTGACCGCAAATTTTTCTATTCTGCTAGAAAAACTAAAAGAAGTTGTACAGACTCAGACGAAAGAGCACCAGATAGTTGAATCCACATGAAGAAATAAAGAGAATGGATAAAGGTAACTGCACAGGTGAACATAAATAATGTACAGCTGCTGTGATGGTACATGCCCATAATTTCAGCACTCGAGAGGCTGAGGCAGGAGGATTGCCATGAGTTAGAGGCCAGCCTGGGCTAATTAGTGAGTCCCTGGACTTCATAGCCAGACATATACATGTACTTTCTGTTTCTCTGATGGGACTCAAAAGCAAGGCATAGAGCAGTTGTGCTGATGGAGTCACAGTGTATAAAGATGTAGTTTAGGTGACAACTATGGCACAAAGAAAGGTAAACGGAACTGGAAGTATATTAAAGCAAGTGTCTATTGTCTATTGACATTGAGTTAATAGCAGATCTTGTCAGTAATTATATTAAATAAATTAAACAAGCTAATTAAAAAGCTGAGATTGGCATAAAGGATAAAAAATCCTGATTTAATTCTCAGCTGCTCATAAGAGACATATCTTGTGAATATGTTGAATGTAAAAGAATAAAGAAAGATGTGCCAGTCAAACAGTAATAAGTAGACTGCTGTGGTCTTCTTATACAAAAAGCACAAGAATAAACTTTAAGTTAAAAATTTAAGTGATTTGCTTCACAGTGATAACAGGTTTGCTCTGCCAGGAAATTGTAAAATATGCATGTACCTAAAGCAGAGACCCAAAGCAAATGAAGTGAAAATTGGCATAACTGAAGAACGTGGTAGACAACCCTGTAGTAACAGTTGGAGACTTCACTATCCCACTTTTAATACTGGATAGAGAAAAGGGAGCCAATTAACAAGGAGGGGAAGACTTGTGCAATATTATCAGTCAATTGGATCTAATGGACATTGGTAGATGATTCCAACCAAGTATAGCAGGTGCACATTCTTCTCAAGTGCACATATAACATTATCCAGGATAGACTATGTATTAAGTTATAAAACAAGACTGAGTAACTATAAAATGACGGAAATCACACATAATATTGCAATGGCAAACAGAAACCCCAAAACAACACTCAGGATTTGGAGGCAGATTTATTTAAGTCAATGAACACTGATCAGGATCATTCTCATAATATCAGATTCCAATCTCTGATGGTCCAGGGTTTATATGGGATAAGCAAGCAGGAAGTGCACAAATGGCTGGTCAATTGGGGATTATATAATATGCATCACAGTGAGCAGCCATTTCTAAGAGACAGGAGTAACCGGAACTGGAACAGGAGCTGTTACCTGCTCAACTAAGAAACTGAAGTACACTGGCTGAGGGGTGGGTGTGAGGGATTTTCTGTTACTATAGTGTTATGGTTGACACATTGTGTCAACTTGAGCAGTTTAGAAGTTTAACTGAGAGACTCAGCAGGGAGCCAGGGTTCTTAATTTGTAAATATCCTCATCCTGTGCAAAGGAGGGCAAAGACATTTTGCGAGTGTTACACCCACCCTGAAGGGAGGGCGGTGGTGGCCTGTGTACAATGTAAGGGAGGAGAAGAGGCTTGCAGTTTGCTCTCTTTTGCTCTGGCTGCTGCCTTGAAGTGTTGCCCCAGTGCAGTGTCACCCTTCTTTGGAGCCAGCTGATTATGGACTGAAATCCCCAGAAACTGTAAGCTAAATAAACCTTTCCTTGCTTCACGTTGGGTGTCAGGTGTTTTGGTCCCAGCAATGAGAGAAAAGTAACCAAGACAAAAAGTTCTCCAGTTATAACAAAAATAAGAAGAGAAGAAAAATTTGGAAAGCTCACAAGTATGTGAAAAATTTAAAATACACCCCTAGATGATCAGTGAATAAAAGAAAAACAATCATATGGGAAATTTGGAAATGCACTTAGTTGAAGGAGAAATTAAATTACAACACCCTGAACTTGTGACGTGCAGCTAAGATAATGCATTAAGGTAAATATGTCCTATCAGTGTTTATATAGAAAATAAGAAAGATCTGAAATTAATAATCTAAACTTCCACTTTAAGAAACTGGAAAAAGAAATCAGTAGAGGAAGAAAAGAATCAGTTAATTAGAGCAGAAGCAGGTGAAACAGAGAATTTAAAAAATAGAGGAAACAAGAAGACCAAAATTTAATTCTTTGGAAAGTTTCACAAAATTAACAAAATTTCAGCTAAAGCTAGAGGGAGAAAAAGAGGGAGAGGGGATTCAAATTATTAAAACCAGGGATAAAATAGGGAACATCATTACTGCTCTTACAGAAATGAAAAAGCTGTAAGAGAATACTGTAAGCCCTCTACCTCCGCAGAAACAGGTGGTGAGCCACAGTGAAGCTGACTGATAACCAGCACAGACAGACAACTGCTGACTGCAGGGACCCCCGCTCTACATACACTCGCGCACCTTACCACAGTAATTTGGGTAGAATTACCTGTTTGCCAGGGCCTCTATTAGGGTAAGTAACCAAAAATACAGATTTACAATGCTTCCCCTACATATGAGACTCATACCATGTCATTTTAACAGGTGGAAATGATAGGCAATGTCAGAGGATAAAATTTTGACCGCTTGTAATGGTAACGTCCAGAGAGATGGTCACTATCACACTGATGGAATATCTACTGCTGTCTGTTCATGCGTCATGTGTACAAATCTCAGATATGCAAGAAATGAAATTTTATTATCATTCAACTTAATTTGTGCTTCTTTCAGTCCACTGATAGCAAAATCAAACTCAGTCAGTTTGCAGTTTCCCCCTAACCTAGGCTTTTGCATCTGAAACTTCCAAGGATCTTGAATGGATTTGCTTTCCCGCTGACCCTATTTTGCAGGAAAGTGAGCTTTGTGGCTTCCCAGGAGCCCTGGGCAGGTAACCTGTGTTGCTATGGCGTTAGGAGAGCCTCTCGTGGTCTGTTGGTCACCATCACTATGCTATAGGTGGTCGCAGGGAAGCCATGCTCCCTGCTGGCTGCTGGACCATTGGAAATTGGATTCCAATTTACCTGGATTCCCCACGCAGATGTTTTTTTCTGTTCCTACATTTATTGGCCATGGAGAAAATCTGAACACTCTGTACCTCCTCCAGGCTTGCCCCTGACTTGCAGACCTGGGTCTACTATGAGGTTCCATAGCCAAGCCTGAGTAAGAGTTTTATCATAAGACATTATTTCCTTGTATGAAAGAAGCATAATTTATCTATTCTCTGGTATATTTACATGGTATTAATCTTTTTACTCTCATATATTATGCTGTCTTGAATATCTTTGCAGTAAAAAGCTTCATCCCTAACCATTATTTCTTTAAGAAAAATTCCTAGAAGGGCATTTTATGTGTCAGAGAATCTGCATATTTTAAGACTTTTCTGTTTATTGCCAAATCACTCTCCAGAAATGTAACAATTTACCTCTCACCAGCAGCGCATAAGAATTCTCACTTCCTCACACCTTAGAAAGCTTAGCAATGAATTAGTACCATGGGTCATATCCTTGCTATGTATTTGCATACAATTTCTGTATACTGTTCATGATTCCATAATGAAAAATATGCTCTGATAAACTGTAAAGTGACCTACGGAGAACTGAGGTTATAGTTAAGGTCCTTTCCGGGTAAGAGCATGGACAGTTGCACTTTTGTGTCTCATCTGTACTTCCCACCTGCCAACAATGCCTCACGTTGTTTAAGCTGTTGACTTGGGGTGTTAGTTCCTGCAGTGGTAGGGAATCAATCACTGGCCAGATACACAGGTGAAGAAAAAAATTAAATGATTGAATGAATGAATGAATCGAGTGTGATTTCAGAGTGGGAAGTGTTACACATTTTGGCAACAAGAGCTGTGGGCTCAGAAATCCGTTTTATCCCAAGGATTCTTGGAACATTTTGTTTCCCAATGCTAAATCATGTCAGTTTTGCCCCATCTGTGACTTCCAAGAGGAGACAATGATATGACATAGTCATCACTTCTGCCTGCAGTGATGATACTTGCTACCATGTTAGTGCGCAGGAGTTATTTTATGCTAGTGATTCCCTGTGATTACTCCTTGAAGATTGTAAGCATTTCCTATCCCACATAGAAACTATGACTGTCCTTACCCGGTGAATTAAAGAATAAACACTCACATACATTCATTTTTCTCTCCCATCAGATATTTACTAAATACCTGCCCTAGTGTAGTTTCCTGCTGGGCTGTGAATCTACTGCAAAAGAAACACATATAATTCCTGAATTAGAAACTGATTTATGTTCTAAATCAACTTAGAGGAGTTTACTTCCTATTTAGGGGGTCGTCACTTGAAACAATACTAAAAAACTTCACTCTGTATAAAAACTGTCCCACAAAAGCCTGTTTCACTCAAAATTTGCTTGAACTAAGCCTGATAGAATGTAACAGCATTTAAATGCTATCTAGTTTATCTACTGGAAAACAGATTTAAGTTTCCCACTTTGTCGTGCCAGAAGTTTGACATCCTGCTTAGAAAACCTGGCCCCTTCCGAAGTGATACGCAGAACCAGAGGCCTCTAAACTACAGAGTATGTAGTCCTGTATTTAAAAATCTTAGGGCTAAGCATATAGCTCAGTGGTAGAGTGCTTGCCAGCATGCGTCAGGTCCTGGGTTTTGTACTACATGTTTAAACCATCTCTGTGTTTAGCTTTCTTTTAGTTCTCTGGCTCATCCTTCTCTCTGCCATGTTTACTGCTTTCTTCTTATTGTTATTATATCCAGGTTCTGTAAGTTGTCCTTGTTAACCCTTGGCATCTGGACAGATGTTACCTTAGCTATTTCATTTCCTAGAAACTCTTAACTGAGAAATAAATGATACTTAGCTTCACAGAAAATTCAAGGCTCAGATCAAGAGCCCAAGTGGCATGTATTCCCATTAATAAAGGTGATGCTACTGGGCTAGAAATTATCAGTAATCTCTAAGACATGCCACACACACCCATGAGAGTTTTAGCTCAGAGATTTAAGTCACATGTGAACCATTCCAAAAGGCAGGTTGAGAGTCAGCGGCTACAAAGTGGCACATGCAGAGAGATGATATAGAAGTATCATATAGGTGTATCAATTTCATATAAAATTACACAAATTATAAATATTTTAGAAGACAAAAACATGTGAATTCAGCTGTGCCTGCTTTGACCATTCAGCAATCCTCAAACACATGGGAGACTTCTTTGCTCACAGTTTCCCTCCCTTGTCCAAGGGTCTCCATCCTCCCGACCTCTTCTTCACCTCTGTGTCTTAGGACATAGAAACATGTAAACAGGGAGTGTGTAGGACACAGCAAGGGTGGAATTAAAAACCAACTGCTGAATGGCCAAGGTGAGTTAAGACTTATATCAAAGGAATAATTAGGGAAAACAGCGCAGACGTAGTGGAGATGACTATAGATGGTGACAACGTGGACTGGGACCCAGAGTGCTGGCTCTCTGGGGACAGACGATTCACACTGAAGCTGGCTGAAGGCAGGATGTTGAGATGTCGCTGGGGAGCAGGCGGTGTGGACCCTCGAGGTGCTGTGGGGTGAAGGGTCTGGGCTTCATTCGGAAAGCAGCAAGGAGCCATTGAAGGTACTGTTCAGGTAGGCATTCAGCAAGATTCATTGGGCAGAAACATGTAAGACGGACACAGAGAGCACATTAAAAAGATAGCTCCGTCATGGAGGGCAGCAGGTACAAATTTTAAAGGCCCTACCTAAGTGTACAACCATATAAAGAAAACCACAGGTATCTGAGAATTAACCCCAGTTGCTGGTGCTAATTCCCCATTCCGTTTCCTGTGGAAAATGAACCATCTGTTAGGTAAACTAAGTCTGAGTCTGTGTTTTCTCAGGGTTTTGAGTTCCGCCCCTTCAGAGGAGTGGGGGCAGGAATGGGAGCGGGAGTAGGAGGGGAGGAGGCTCCAGTGTTTCAGCCTCCTGTGGGCTGTGGTGAAGCCCATTCCCAAAGTCACTCACCTGGTGCGTCCTTTATCCACCCTGGGGCAGCAGTTCCTGCAGGTGTGACAGTGACTGCCAGCAGAAGGACAAAGAATGCACATAGGCAAGGGCCGGAGAGGGTCTGAACTCATCTCGTGTTACCTGCAAACTTCCGTGACAACCTGTGGGGGACCCACCCAGACGCTTCTCCTCGAAAAGAAGAGTAGCTCTCTCCATCTTGATAAACTCGGCCCTGTCTCCATGGACTGCAATGTAC
>RJWT010021338.1:0-17623 GCA_004365215.1 Cuniculus paca | reverse complement strand
CACACAGAAGCTTTTGGAACATTTTTGTTTGTTTGTTTGTTTGTTTGCAAACTCTGATTCTGGTGACAAACATGACTGTGACCATCTTTTCCACACGAACATGAACATGGCCATCATCTGTAGAATCATGGAACAAATTAAGTTTGTGAACTGAGGGACCACTGTACTATCCTAAAAGCTATAAAGAAATAAGGTATAAGCTTCCCAACAGTACTTGTTCTAGTATTTACAAATCTGTTCTTACATATTTATTAGTTTCTACTTGACCTATCACAATTTGTTCAAGGTTAAAATTCAGACATTTTAATAAAATGATAGAAGAGAAACAGCAAATGGCCATTTCACCTAAAGTGGACTATTTAGAATCTTCTTGCACAGGAATTCCTTTTCTGCACAGCATATCACCATATTTTAGACTTTGTTGATTACAGGCAACCCTGTCAGAACATTTTGTTTATCTGTTCATTTTGATGATGTATATTTTAAGTGTACAATTCTATTATTTTTGTAAATATACAATTCTATGTCGAATTTTTCCATGCATATGCTCTCTCTGCTATCAAGCAGCTAGATTCTGGTATTGGGAAATAGTATGATTTTGGTTCTTTATCACAATCCGCATCCAGAAATCTTTAATTCAATTGCTGCTTAACTGATTTTTCCAATTAAATTTTTCTTTTTTTGTCTTTCTTTCTTTCTTTCTTTTTTTTTCTTTTTGGTACTGGGGATTGAACTGATGACCTCATGCTTTCCAGGCAGGTGCTTGTGCCACTGAGCTATATCCCTGTCCCCCTTCAATTAAAGTTAACATAGCTTTTGGGTAGTACTATCATTTCCATGGTTGACCTCATTAGGTAACTAACATTCACCTGCCACCAAAGCTGGGAAGATTTCTCAGCAGTTGCATATACAGTATATCATTTAATTTTCAAAGTTACCAGATGAAGTAAGAGTTTTAAGATTGGTTGGCCATGTTTCATCGTGTAACTTGGAATGGCATATTCATGTACTATACATGAATGGAGTGAAAACTTTAAGTCAAACCAATCAGATCATTGATGCTTCTAACTTTTAATTTTGTAGTATGTTATTATGTGGGCAAGTTAAATGAACAAATGTCTCTCAAATCAGGGGCAATAAAGAGTTTTATATAATACAGAGGACTTTCATATTTTAATATTTGATCACAAATATCCCACATGAGGAAACATTTTAAATGTAAATATTAATAATCACTATAATACTCCAGAATAATCTCATAGACCTATGTGACTCAAATTTCTTACAGGATTTTTTAAATATTAAAAAAAAAACTGTTTAACTTAAAGAATACAAGTCATGATTTACATATGGTAAAAATAATTTCCAAGTGCCTTCACCTCAAAATATACATATATATATTTAGTTCATTTTGTAAGTATCTTAAATATTTTACCAGTTTTAAATAGAAGATGATATATTACTTATACATTGCATCATTTAAATATTTTGGATGCACCCATGGCAGCTTTGATAATCCCTCTATAAAGGCACAAAAGAATTTCACATATATGAGAGTTTTGTTTTCAAGTAACTTTCTATTATTTTTGTTGCACAAACATACCACCTACGATGATTTTGAAAAATACAGAAAACTGAAAAAGCATTTTAACATTTTAAATAGAGAAATTATTATTGCTAACATTTTGATTTCTCTCACATATATGTGTATAAACATGTTTGTAGCATACATTTTTAAAAAAGTGACTTTATGATGTAAAGAAATTTCAAGTTCACAGTAAATCTGAGCAGTATAGAGTTTTTTTGTAGGACCCCTGCTCATTGTTAGCTTCCCCTACTATGGACATTTTGTTTGTTATGTCTTTTTGCTTTCTTTTAAAGAGAATACAACAAAACAAAATAAAACAGAATAAAGCTGATCAGAATAGAACAATGCAAGCAATACAGGACTTCAAAACGAGACAACAGGAAATCAACAGTGGCTACCATAATGTCTCTGTTGTTTTCTTCAAAATAGTTGTTCATACCTTCACACACAATAAATTCAAACAAAACAAAGTAGTATAAAACCAATTAAAACAAAAGAATGAGAGCATTACAGGCCATTTTGAACAAACACAGCAAATTTGTTAGATCCACGAGCCTTCGCTGACACAGCCTCATCACTCAAAGTCCGTAGCCTGCATTAGCGTGCTCTTGGTATTGCATATTCTATGAGTTTTGACAAATGTACAGTTACACTTATGCACAATTATATTGTTGTGCAGATTGTTTTCAGTTTCCCAAAAATCTATGCTCCACCTATTTATCTTTCCCTCTCTACTAAATCCTGGAGACCAAGATATGTTTATTGTTTGTGTAGCTTTTGTGTGCGTGTCCTGATTTTATTTTCTGCAAGAATGTTACTTTTGAAGTACATTTTTATCTATACATAATTATAAAATTATAGAATATTGTATTATTCCCATTTTTTCCATATTGCATTTACCCATTCTGATATTATTTGGTACTTATGTAGCACATATTCTTTTATATTACCTTAATACATTGATAGAATTGATAGACAATTTGAACTATTTAAACTAATTTTGCCTGAGAATAAACCCTTCTTTAACATAACATAATTTTGACATATTCTTGGAGTTCTTGCTAATATTTACAAATGTTTCTTGCACTTTCATGCAGGAAATTATTTCTAAGTAATTTTATTTTTTTCTTGCTTTTTAAAAATGTTTTTTGTCATGGTTGGGTTTAAACTTAGCTCCTAAATCAGGTTTCTAAGTGTTCTCTCCTTTACTGAAAGAAAGCATAACTATGGTGTATTATGTTCTTTAAATTTTGGCAAAACTCACCTATGAATCCACTTGCATTTGGAGCTCTCTTTTTGAACAGTTTTTAAAATAAGAAATTCAATTTTTCACAGCTACAAGTTCACTGATATTTCTTCTTGTGCTAGCTTTCATAAGTTGCGATTTCCAAGACATTTGTACATTGTACTTAAGTTTTAAAATATGTTGTATGAATTTATTCATGGTAATTTTCTACTATTCTTTTGATAACTTAGTCTAACATCAAATGTAAGACAAATACACTGAAGAAATAGAAGCTAAAGGTCAAACTATCATGATAATGAATTTCAAAATCTTCAATATATATTAGCTAACCAAATTCAATAATCTATTGAGAGAAAAGTATATTAAGATCTAGTTGAGTAAACTCCAGGAAGTAAAAGGGTTTAACAATAGGAAATCAATACACAACTCATACATTCATAGATTAAAAGATAAAATATATTGTCATAATCATAGGAGAAGCAGAAATTTAAAAACAAAGCAGTACTTATTCATGATGCGAATATGAAATCTAGGAATAGGAAAGAATTTGTAAAATCTTAAAAAAGACCATCTACATAAGCTATCGAAAGGGATTCAAATTACTGAAACACAGCATTTTTTGAAGTGTTTAAAACTATAAAGACATTCACTAAAACTACTTCTGTTTACCACTAGAGCAACTCACTAGAGCATTACAGAAGGAAAAAATAAAATTATTAGAATTATAATAATAAAAATAAAATTATCTTTATTTGAGATTGTGTAATTTTTTGATATGGACAATACAAAATTATCCTTATGTATGGAATATTAAAATCATGAGAGACTATAACAAGAATATGCAATATATTTTATAAAAGGTAGACACAGTGGTGTACACCTGTAATCCTAGCTACTTTAGAGTTGGAGGCAGGTGGATCATGAGTTCAAGGCTGGTCTGGGAAAGACTGAGATAACATCTCCAAAATACAACAATGAAATAAATACATTTTAACGATTTTATTCATCAATTAAAGATGCTATAAAAAAGTAGATGATTGAAAATGAGGAAAGTACTTTAAAATGAAATAACAGGCATGAATTAATATCTAAAATATACAATATTTGCCTGTAAATTAACATGAACAAAGTCAATAGAAAAATGATCAAATAGAAAAATCCAATTTACAGAATTTCAAACACAAATATCTATCAAATATATGAAAAGTTAATTTTATTTAGCCTTAATAATTTGAGAAATGTAATAACTTTGACGTGATTGTATTGAGACTATGTTATCCTCACTAGATGAACAAAATTTAGAAAGCTCAGTAATACCTATTCCTGGTAATTATGTAAGGACATACACTTCTGATAAAATAAATGAATAAAGATATTATGGAGTACAATCTGAAACATTTTTGGGAATGAAATACACCTACAACTATTACTAACTCAATTTATGAGAGTGAGTTTCAAAAATATTTTACTAATAATGCTTCATAAATATGTTCAAGCAAATTCATCTCATATTTCTTTTATAAAACAAAGAATTGCAGTAATTTACTTATCAATAAATTAATAAAATGCTGTAGAATGATTCAGTGGAATGGTATAGAGGGAAGATACAAGACAAAAACAGATGTTTTCATGAAGTGCATAGGGTAAAAATGATTTTATAATGTAAAATTTGTATCTATAATCTATGCATTTTTCTGTTGGTCAACTATACTTTTGCACCTAATAACTTGATTACTTTAATAAATACTTTTAATACAATGTTAGAAAAATAAATTTTTATTTCTGAAGTCATAAGCTTTCAAATGTATAACTGTAATTTAAAACTTTTGTATATATCACTAATTTATATATCATTCATTTTTATATATCATTTATTTTTCTCTCTATTTGATCTGCTAAAAGAACTAGCTTGAACAGGTACTTTCTGTATTTCCGGACATTTTTCCTTTATATATTTCAATATTTAGTTAGTCAGCTATTTATGGACATAAATATTTTACATTAACTTTGGAAATAAATTTCTTTGATGCTGCTAAGGACTGAATCCAGGGTCTCATGCAGTTTAGGCAAGATGTCTACCACTAAATTCAATACCCAGCTCAGAAATAAACTTTTAGTCAAAAAATTCTCATTTCAATTTAATGTCCTTTCATAACTTTATTTTTTGATATTAATATTTGACTTTTTTTGTTTTCATTCTTTTTTATATTTTCCCTCTTTCTTCTTTAACCTCTTCCAAATTTCTTCTTGCTTTTTTCTTCTTTCCCTTGCTTTCTGGTACTTTTTACAGAGAGAAAATCTGATTTCTGTATTTCGACTGTCCTGTTATGTTAGGGCTTCTCTCTCTCTGTAAGAAGTATATAGTTGGATTGTGTATTTATCTGTGTTTATTCTAAGTGTGTGTGTTTTTAATTTGGGATTTCAATTTTATCTCTTTCACATTTATTGTAGAAATTGATGAAATTTTCACTATACTTCCACGTCCAAAAGCTGATGTTTTAGTCAATTTCATATTGAGATACAATGCTGGACACTCACAGTTTATAGGAGGAAAGATTTATTTTGGCTCATGGTTTGTAGAGATTATGGTCCATAAAACAGCCAGTTCCAAGCCAGTAAGGCCTTGGAAAAGAAAGTTGCTCATGTCATGCTGCCAGGTAGCAGAGAGTGAAAGGAGGGAAAGCCTTTCAGATCAGGCCTCCAACAACTCACTCTGGTCTTCTGATCAGGCCCCACCTGCCTACATCGCATTTAGCTGTAGGCACCCACGATTGTATTGTGCTTCAAGAGCTCTACTTGTGAGCACATGTGGCTTTGGGGGCTATCTAGATATAAACCTTAATGGAGAGAAACAATTCTAACCAATGCAAATGCAAATAGAATGCAATATAGTTTTTGTTTTCATTTAGGCTTTCAAAAATTTATTTATATTATGTCTTCCTTGGTCATTTTCACTCACTTATAGTTATTGCTATATGTGTCTTTCAGGCAATTATACTACTCAGATTATTGTTAATTCATTTATGCTTTTTAATTTCCATGAATTATCTTCAATATTTTCAGTTTTGTACCTTTGTATTTTTTTCTTAACTTTTGGATTCATCTGCAGTCTGTATCTTTCTATATTTGAAATGTTGCATTAAGCACAGTGCAAAAATAATGTAATTAAGTAATTAGTTTCGAAGGTGATGTATACAGGACAGAACAGGCATACCTTACACATGGTGAAAAGTCAATGTTGTCATTAGTCTGTTTTACCCAAATCTTTTTATTATATGATCAGTTTTTGACAGGATCAGCAGGACTACACAGAATTGGGAAGTGTAGTTTCCCCACAAAATAGCAGGTTATTATCACCAGCAGAAGGGTTGCTTTGTAAGCAAAAAGAACGGACATTTCCTTGACATACCTTACTAAGTTTGTATTCCTACTTAGTATCTATAAGGTAACGGCTTTAGTTTTAAAAGTCATGAATGAATATTTTTTGTTAATAGCTTTATCACATTTCTTCTTCAATAATTGACTTTCATGGCTAAGAAATTTCAGAAAGTGTAGTTTAACTTCCAATGAAACTAGTATCGTTTAATAGAGGTACATGTATGGCACCTTAGGAGAAGAGTACTATATTTTATTTATATTGCATTTGTAAGTACATATCCATGGTGATTGTAATCTCCTTGCCAGAAAGGAAGGTGGTAAAGAAAAGTCAAGATCCCCAAACTTTAACAATTTATAAAAACTCTGCGAATAAAAACTAAGAAGGAAAGTCACACTTAACAGATTGAAATGATCATTATTATTGAATTTGGATAAAGAATATATATTGTACGCCTACTTTTCTTTTGTTTTGAAACCATACAACAGTAGTACTTGGAGTTGGTTGAGGACTAAACGATTTAAACATGTTCATTGTTCACGTAACCAACCAAAGAAACTATCCTTTAATTAGAAAAGCTCTTCATGTATATCTTTATTATAAATGTATATACTATGCTTTATTATACTTGTATATATAACACATACACTTTATCATATTGACTCTCTAAGGATCACAGGTCCGTTATTCCTTTTGATTTTAAGTAGTTTTCTTGAAATAGTTATTTTTTTCTTTGAGATATGTTGAACGTAGACCTTTTTTGGTAAAACATTTGAGCATTTTTTTAAACAGTTCTGAAACAAATAAAAAAGTTTCACTTCTTCTAGAAACCCTGATGGTTTTACACTGTGTAGCTCATTTCTTTGTTCTGTGTAACAATAGAAACTTCTCAGACTTTCTGACTGCACTGCTCTGGTGTGTGCCAGGCTGCTACTGCTTTTCACAAAGCACAAGAACCTTCAGCGCCGTGCCTGACTGCTCATTCAAAGACCAGAGCCTCGGAAAAGGGCACTGTGATGGCCTCAGAGCTATATTTACATTATTTTTATGGCTTTGAGTTTCTGGTCTTCTGAACTTCACATTTATAATATTTTTGATAAAAGATAGCATTAGCAATGGGGGGAAGGGACTGTATATTCTATCCTAAAAAACTCATTGGCTAGACATCGATGTCTTTCATATTCTGTGCTACTTATGCCATGAAGAGGTTTCTATCAAACCCATGAAAATGCTGAATTCTAGGAGTAAGTGAAGGATAGAATTAGAATTTTGCCAAAGTCTTACTGATCAAGATTGCAAGAACTAAAAGTGATGATTTTCTCTGTCCTCCATGTGTTCCTGCCTTCCCTTCCCTTCCCTTGCCTTCCCTTCCCTTCTATTCCTTCCCTTCCTTTCCCTCCCCTTTCTTTCTCTCCCTCCTTCCTTTCCTCCCTCCCTTCCTTCCTTCCTTTGTTCCTTCCTTCCTCTCTTTCCTCTTTCTTCTTTCTTTTTAATTTTTTATTATTTTTAAGGTTTTACCTTATATTTAAGAATCAGGAAACAGCCATGAGAAATGAAGTTGATGTCTGTTTAAAATAACAATATATACCTTATATGTATATTATATATATCACATAATAGAATCAAATAATGTTAATAGAAATTATATATGTAGATATGTACTTTCACTGTCTATCTATATCTATATCTATACCTATATTCACCTTCTGTACCTTTCTATCCATATCTCTTTTTTTTTAGTGGTGGGGCTAAGACGTAGGGCCTCATTATTGTTAGGCAAGTGTTCAGTCATTGACCTACATTCTTAGCCCCTAACCCTATTTTTGAGCATATAATTGTTTTATAGCTTTCTAAATGAAACAACATTAAGTGCACACAAACCTTTGCCATGTTTTTAAAAAAATATTTTCTTTCATTAAATTTTAAGTTATGTTTACTAAAAGTATGAACACATCTTTAAAGATCAAAATGTTTGGGGCTGGGGATATAGCTCAGCATCATAAGCACCTTCCCGGCAAGCACAAAGTCCTGAGTTCAAGTCCTGAAACAAACAAACAAACAAACAAAAAAGGTAAAAATTCAAATGCTTATTTTCCATTATGTAAAAATTTATTTATACTTAGTATGAATTTGATTTCTATGTGACACTGATCATTTCAAATAATTTTTAAAAATTTGCTTCTCTGGCTGTCGAAATGCCCAGTTTTCTTCCCCAGTTTGTAGCATCACATGCTGACAGCAAGGATTATACTCTCTGTTTAGGAGATATGCTAATTGCAATTTGAGTAATTTGAGAAGACGAGGAGAAAATTCTGAAGTTACCAACATTCAAATTTTTGTAAGGAAACAGCCATGCCAGCTAACCTACAGTGAGGTTCTAAGTTAACAGTGACTGTTCAGTAGTATAGAACTTCTTAGTCAGTTTTTAGACAGTGCATCTTGAAATCTGACTAGAAATCGTTAGACACAAGAGACAGAGACCAAAACATATGGAAAAAGCACTTCTAATATAAGACTAGGTGCTCCAAAAATCAAATGGCCTGTATCTTGCATACCTGTATCTGATAGCCTGAGCAATTACTTTGAGAATAACAATATGCAATGTAACAACCATTGTTAAATTCCTATCATCTTGTTTTGAAATCCTATATTGCCATTGGTTTTTTGTTGTTGTCATTTTGCTTTGTTGTTTTTCAATTGTTTACATCTTGATTTTTCTGGTTTTTTTTTCTCTTTAAAATAAAAATGAAATAAAATAATTCAAAAATTTAAAAAACAGCATGTATGTTAGGGAAATGGAAATGGATCAAAGGAAATGGAGGGAATAAAATTAATGATTCTATATTTCACATAATTGAAGACAGTGTGTTTCTTTATGCATGGAAAAATGTTGACCGACATGAAAGTAGTATACATACTTTTATGGGACTAAATGGGACAATCTAAACATTGTTTTGAGGGAAAAAGTAAATAATAAAAAAATTACAAGTACAGAAGAGTATTGCAGTTGTTCACAGACGTGTAGTTTTGACACTAGAGGTAGCAATGACATAAATCATTAACATTTAAAAATAAAATGACGCATTTAAAAAAAAATTTACTGTCATGGTGTTAAACTCTATATACCTACTGTTAATTCTGCATGGAGTAGATAAAAAACATTTACAGATTTTTAAGTTATCATAAAATTTATCAACTGAGTATTCTTTGTCAGCAGCCTAAAATATCAGTATCCCAGAAAAGAAGAAATAATGGTATTCGGGAAACAGTGGCTCAAATCCAAAGAAAATATAAATCTTCACCCAGGATTATACTGAAAGAGTGTAGAGATCTTAAGGTGTGGAAAGCAGGTTGAGGACTCTAGGACACCTGTCTCCAAGATCAGACCATTGTAGGACCCTTGGGATATTTGAACATGCTTAGAGAAAATGTAAATAATTCTGGGTGAGTGTAGTACTAAAAGAGGAAAAGAAACCACCAAAATATAAAACTAGTATAATATTATCTTCAATGAAATAAAAAATTGTATCCTAATCCAAAAATGTTACCTGATCTAGTAGGTGGATCACTTAGGAATGGAGTTTACATAATAAATATAATCACTGAATTTCATTCTCATTGTTAATGAGATATAGAAATATTGCGAGGGTGAATGGATCTATATATTTCAGACATAATAATAATTCTGGATATATGATTTTGTTTATGGTTGGGTTATAGATGGGTGATATTCGGCAGATGAGTAAATTATCCATGCTGGAAATATCAATGAATAATTCTTAGAAAGTTTTCTTTAAAAATAAAAATTGTGCATATTGAACTTAATAAGGCAATAGTTTGAAAATTATTACCTTTGGAGAAATGAAAATTGAAAAAGAGCTTATAACAACCATTGTTTTGGGATGTCATGTAAGATTATTTACTTTTTAATCCATGCGAATCATTCTCTTTCCTGAAGTGAATAACTAACTCAAGAAATTAAATCTACATGAAGAACTATTTAAAATTCAGTTATAAAAACTGAATTTTATATATGACAAAACTGTTGGAAAACATTTTGCTCAACTAATACATAGCACATGAAAAAACTAAAACCAGAAATGTTTCCACTATGGCCAAACCTCGGGGAAATTCAGTTCTAAAATAAACAGTTTCTTTCACAGGATTACTGTGCTTTACACCAACTTTTAAGTTGTATTGACCCCATTATACTAGGTGCTTACCAAGGAGTCATATGTTTTTGAATAATTAATTATTACTTACCATGGTGAATTATCATTAGCATAAGACAATGACATTTTCAGCTAGCCAAAATATCGTTAGGCAGACAGGGCCTTTGGCAAATAAATATTGTGTAGGCTGAAGCACAAAATAGTATCGTGAGAATTTTTAGGGACTCTTACAGCTCTTAATATTGGATAGCAGGTGCTTTTGTTTGAGTCTGAAGTAGCAGCTTGTTAATGACATGTTCTATAACCAGATTTTCTATCCATGGATTTATTGGCTGAAATGCTACTAATATGACAAATATATTAGCTTTTAGTGACGAATGCCAACACTGGAGACAGATGGTCTCCTCCAACAAGTTGACAATTTGAAGCATCAGATGTATCACGAAACAAACAGAAATGTTTAGAACAACAGTATTCTGGCCATGAAAGAAAGAACAATAAGAAGAGTAGCGATTAATAACAGTTGTAGTTTTATATTTTAGATTACTTTTAAGGAAACCTTGGGTAATAGACTTTTTTAGAAAACTTTTAAACTTTTAAAAAGTTCCATGTCAAAAATTTCACTTCTTTAGAAACTGCAATCTAAAGCAAATTTTATTGGTTCAATTGAGCAATTTTATTTGTGCATTTGACTCTCACTGTTGGGTAGGATTTAACGATGTGTGCTTGTGGGTATTTGTGTGTGTGAGTGTGTGTGCGTGTGCATGCACATTGTAGCAAACGTAATTTCTGTGTAGCCTTCAAGAAAATGCTGGCAGGGAGCCTGTGGGAGAAATAACATAAAGAGCATTATATTATGTCTTCTGGGCCTGATGGTTGGTGGCAAAATTCAATTTGTTCAATATCAAAAATGATATTCTATACAGATAAATAAGGGGGATGAAAGAAATAGCTATAATGGTCTGGTTCTTTTAAATAGAAATTATCAAGAGAATCTGTAACACCTAGTCATGACTCAGTTATGGAACACAGCTGAAAACTAAAATAAAAGGTTGTTATTTACAGATACTAGCCACCTTTGTGTAAGTGATCATGGAAGAGAATTGTGCCAGAACTGAGTCCCATCCTAAGAAAGTCTTTTTGTTTATGGGTGTATACATTGCCTAAAAGCTATTAAATGGCAGACTTCTACCTCAAAAGTATTTATAAAGATGACCTAAGATACATCAAGTTTTAGGGTCAATGGGACAGTATTAGCTACTGTAGCATTTCTAGTTGGAAATATAAAGTTTTGTATAGTTTAACATTTGTGTGTAATGTGTGTTTCCAAATCTTACTCTGTTCTGGAAAAAGAATCCAGAGGAGAGATCAAATGAACAAAGAGTTTTGGCTATCAAGCAGAAAAAGCAATCCTAGTTAAGTTGTAAGCGAAAATCCATAGTTTGATAGCCTGTGTATGAGTGTGCAAATTGTCTGCAAGAAAACAGTGGTTAAATTCCCCGTGAATTAAACACCATTCATATGTTTTAGCTGAGTAATTGTTTTGAAGGTATATCTATATCTATTTATCTACCCAAATACTGACCTGTTCCTTAGGTGTAAATGTGTAGACTCATCCATTTGATCTTTGAAAACAAAACAAAAATTAGTTTTTTATGCCAATCTTGAATATAGGAAAATAAAACAAAGGACTTGTAAACTAGTAACATTCTTGAAATGGGAAGAAAAGAGTGAGGTTCAAAAGGAAATCTCTGCCCATGGTCAGGTGAAATATGTTGGGTCATGGGGATAGACTATCAGAAAAAAGGGAGATCATATATATGTTTCAGAACTGGAAATACATTTTGAAGACTCATAATCATATATGAGTATATATTATGCAAAATATTTTTTCAAATTGAAAGATCTTTGTCTTTTACCTCATAATACCTGCTGCATTTCTTTTCCTGAGCAGGGTAGTTTCTAGAATTTATTGTAGAATAGCAGAACTAGCCAAAGGACATTCTTCAGTGGTAGTAGTGTTCTAACTTGGCTTTTATGACTTTTACTACTTAGAATTTGTCTTGCTTAATAAAATTATAGATTTTCATATATGTTGGGATTTTGTTTTCACAAAAGATATTTCTTTTTGTACTCTAAATTTTCCACTGATTGTTTTTGTTCATTTTATGTAGAGGCTATAAAAACTTTCAATTATATTTGTCAATATAATAGAAGTTTAAATCATTTGTTGTGTTTTTATCATTGAATACAAGTGAAGTAAAACAAACTGAAAATATATTAGGTGCATAATTTGTTCAGTGCTGATATATTTATGTGGTGATGAGATCATCACTATTAACAAGACAATGAATATTTCCATCATCCTCAAGTCTTCTTTGTGCTACACTGTTCTTTCATTCTACCACCCTCAAGACCCATGACCAAGCCACAAGTGATCTATTGCATGTTTAAGATGAATTCCTATTTTTAGGACTATGTATTGATTCACATATTATAGTGTAGATTGTTTTGTTGTTTTGTTTGCTTGGCTTCTTTCCTTCAAATCAATCAATCTCAGATTAATCTATCTCATTGCACATAACATTAGCTTATTTTATTGTCTAGGAAGTGCTCCACTAAACAAACATATCTCAATTTGTTCATTTATCATTATATTAATGAAATTATTACTGTTATTGGTCTGGTTTCTTTCCTTCAAATCAGTGACTTTGAGATTTATCTACCTTGTTGTATGGAACATTACTTAATTTTATTAAGTAGGAAAAATGTTAAATATACTCTTATCCAACTCATAAAAGACTTGCACATTGCTAAATCTATTATTTACCTTTCAACTTTTATCCTTATTGACCTAAAGCAACAATTTAAACAATTGTCTTTCTATTCTTCAATATTTTCATTTAAAGAAAAGACAGACTTTAAACTCTCCATATAGCTTGAAAGGCAACACACTCATACTGTGCATGTATTTCTGACATACTTCTCTTGTGATTTTTTAAACCAGTATCATTTGAAGATTTCTCTTTCACCCCCTCTGCTTCTCAAATGTAGAATACCTTTGACTTTTCTTTGAACTTATCTTTATTGTGTGTATACCTTTCTTTAAAGAGAATATAAAAACAATAAAAAAGATGCAGAATTTTAAAACAAGATGGTAGGAAATTAACAATGGTTATTATGCTGCATATTATTGTCTTCAAAATAGTTCTCAGATACCCAGAGATAGGCACACAAAATTGATCAAACAGTATAAGCACTAACTGTTCCTTTCAATG
This sequence comes from Cuniculus paca, assembly GCA_004365215.1. NCBI lineage: Eukaryota > Metazoa > Chordata > Mammalia > Rodentia > Cuniculidae > Cuniculus > Cuniculus paca. The sequence goes on along the minus strand of RJWT010021338.1, from coordinate 3,963 downwards.
AACTGATAGAATGAGTAATACAATTATCTTAGCTATCTTGCATATATATATTTTCCCCTCTTCCTTCTTTTATTCTTTTTCCCATCCCAGTTGTTTTTCCTTTTGAGTAGTTTCTTTTCCTTTCACAATATCTATTGTGCCTTTTGGATCTTATTTACTGTTTCAGTTTCTTACACTAGGGAGACAATATGATGTTTATACATACAAGTCTGGTTTATTTCACTTATGAGTATGGTCTCTAGATGCATTCATTTACCTGAAAAAAACTCGAAGTTATCTTTCTTTATAGCTGAGTAGTACTCCATTGTATAAAAATACCACATCATTTGTATCCAGTTCCACAGTTGATGGGCATTTGAGTTGTTTTGAAGATTCAGCAACTACAAATTGTTCTGCTATAAACACACGTACACATATATCGCTGAGGTATGAGTTTTCAAATCTTCTGGGAAAATACCCAGAAGGGATAGAATGGAAACTTTAATCCTAGATTTTTGAGGAATCTCCACACTGACTTCCACAGTCGTTACACCAGTCTACATTCCCACCAACAGTTGAGAAGGGTTCCTTTTTCCCCACAGTAGTGCCAGCATTTGTTATTAGTTGATTTCTTGATGATAGTCATTCTTTCTTGGGTGAGATGGAAATTCAGTGTTGTTTCAATTTTCCTTTCTCAAATGATCAATGATTTTGGACACTTTTTTTTTTATGAGCAGGATTTATTTATTGAGAGAAAGAAAGCCTCTGCCCAAGAGAGAGACAGAAGGGGTCCTGACTGGGTTGCCCTGGACACTCTTAAATATATTTATTTGCCATTTGTATTTCATCTGAGAAGTGTGTATTCATTTCAGGTGCCCCTTTTTGGATTGGGCCTGTAGTTCTCCAGTTTGATTGGGTTTTTCTCTGGTAATACTTGCCTCCACTAATGAGTTAGGGAGAACTGCTTCCCTTTCAATTTCACTGAAGAGTTTGAGGAGTGCTGGCTTTAAGTCTTCCTTGAATTTCTTGTAGAATTCAGCAGTGAATCCATCAGTACCTGGACTTTCCTTTGTTGGTAAGTTTTAATTACATTTTCAATTTCATTAACTGATACTGTTATTTAAAATTTTTATAACTTCTTGATTCAGTTTTAGTAATTAATAGATTTTGAGGAATCTGTCTGTTTCATCTTTTTTCCACCCTTTGGCAGTAAAGATTTTCAGAGTAAGCGTTGATGATCTGAATTTTCACAAGATCAGTAGTGATATCACCCTTTTCATTCCTTATTGTATAAATTTGAGTTTTTTCGTTTTCTTTTTTTTTTTTGATAAGATTGGCTAGGGGTTTATAAACTTCATTTATTCTTTCAAAGAACCAACTCTTTGATTCATTAATTCTATGTACTGTTTTCTTAGTATCAATCACGTTAATTTCTTCTCTGATCTTTATAATTTCCTCCCTTATATGGGCTTTCAGATTGAGTTGCTTTTCTTTTTCTAGAGACTTGAGGTGCACCAATAGGTTGTTTATTTGCGCTCCTTCTGTTTTCCTGATGTTAGAATTTGCTACTATAATTTTTCCTCTAAGGATTGCTTTCATTGCATCCCACAGGTTCTGGTAAGTTGTATCTGCATTTTCATTTGATTGTGGGTATTCTTTAATTTTTTCTTTAATTTCATCTGTGACCTATTGTTGTTCAGGAGGATGTTGTTAAATTTCCATGTGTTTTCAGAGTTTTTGCAGTTTCTTTTGTCATTAACTTCAAATTTCATTGCACTATAGTCAGATAACATGAATGGGATAATTTCAGTTACTTTGCATTTACTTAAGCATGTTCTGTGGGCTAGTATATGGTTTATTTTAGAGAACATCCTATATGTAGTGGAGAAGAATGTGTGTTCTGATATTGTTGTGTAAAACACTCTGTAAACATCTACTAGTCCATTTTTTGACAAGTTTAGTTCAGTTCTGTTATTTGTTTGATAATTTTTTTTGTCTAGTTGATCTATCTCTTTGTGACAATGCAGTATTAATGTCCCCTGTTACAATTGTGTTATTGGTTAGTTTATTTTTCTTGTCTATTAATATTTGTCTTATATAGTTGAGTGCTCTCATATTTGTTGCATATGTATTTATGACTGTTAGCTCTTCCTCTGAATGTTTTCCTCTAAAAAGTATGTTGTGACCTCCTTCATCTCTTTTGATCTTTTTTTTCTCTTTTGATCATTCTTAATTTGAAGTTCACATTGTCTGCAAACAATAGCTACCCATGCTTTTTGGAGGGGGTTCCTGTTGTATGGGGTATTGTTTTTCATCCTTTGACTTTTAGTCTATGAGATTTCTTTTTTTAGTTAAATGTGTTTGCTCTAAACAGCATACTGTTGTGTTTTGTTTCTTGATACATTCTACCAATCTATTTCTTTTGATCAGTGAATTGAGGTCATTTACAATAATGGTTATTACTGATATGTATTGGCTTATCTTTGTCATGCTGTTTTCCTGCTGTTTCTGTACTTTTTCCCCCTGTTTAATTACTTGACATGCCTGGTGAGTTTTTTCTGTTGTTCTGGGAATTGTGGTCATTTTTATCCCTATCTAGAATAACTTTCAATATGCTATCTAGGGTTGGTTTGGTGGACATGAATTTCTTCATTGCTTCTTTTTCATAAAAGTATCTTATTTCTCCATTAATTTTGAAAGATACTTTTGCAGTGTACATCAATCTGGGTTGGAAGTTGTTTTCTTTCAGGACTTGAAATACTTCACTCCAAGCTCTTCTTGACATGATGGTTTGTGTGAAGTCTGCCATGATTCTGATGGGCTTTCCTGCATAGGTGATCTGTTTCTTTTCTCTAACAGCTTTTAATATTCTGTTCTTGTGCTGAATTTCTGTGATGTTGATTATTATATGTCTAGGTGTAGATTTATTTTGTTTATGGCTAATTGGAGTTCTATATGCATCATTTATCTATAAATCAGATTCTTTTCCCATGATTGGAAATTTTTTTGCTATTACTTATGCAAATAGCTTTTTATGACATTTGTGTCAACTCCTGCTGTTTTTGTAGACAGCTATCAGTCTTATGTTGTTTTTCTTTGCATCATCTTGCAGCCATTGAATTGTTATTCCCTGGTTCCTTGTTATCTTTAAGAAATCTTTCTTTTCATGATTGTTAGCTGCAATCTGGCCTTCAAGGTCTGAAAATCTATCATTAGTTTCGTTCAAGTGGTTTTGCCAGTTTTCAATGGAATTTTTAATTTCCCAGATAGCTCTTTAAATCTGTTTCATACATTCTAATTGTTTCCTATGTTGTTCATTCAAGGTTTCCATCATTTTCCTATGCTCCTCTCTTTTTTATCTGTGTCTTCTTTAGATATGCTCAGCAGTTCTTCCATTATGGCAGTCATTTCTATTTTTACCAGAGAGATTATTTGTGATCTGATATTCTATACAACCTCATAGAGTTTTTCTTTACTTTAATTGCTATCATTTCAGACATTTCAGATGTGTGACTTCCATATCTTCTATGTTGATGTCTCCTTGGATTGTTTGGGGTGGGCTGGAGGTCTGAGATTGCATTTTGCTCCTTTGTGTTGATGTTTTCTTCTTCAAAAAATTTTTAGTTTTCTGTGATAATGCTTGTGAATTTTGGTGGTAGGTAGCAATATCATTAGTATCAATGCATCTGAAGGAAAATCTGTTCTTCAGGGATATCTTCTGTGTGTAGAAGATTCTTGGTTTGTGTCTGTCCCAAGATCCTACCTTCCAAATTAATTGAAAGTGTAATTTTTTTTCTGTTTGGCTCAGTCCCCACTCCTTTGGTGTAGGGCTGTTGTGAGGTTAATTACCCCAGAGCTTCCCAATATTGTTACACAAGGGAGAATAACAGATTATAACAGATATAACATCCTAGCTTCTGTAGTACAGTTAACAAAAATGATAGCATCAAGACAATTTAGAAAATGACAAATTGTGGTAACTGA
>RJWT010021337.1:0-17629 GCA_004365215.1 Cuniculus paca | reverse complement strand
AAAAAAAAAAAAAAAAAAAAAAAAAAAAAGTAGAGATGTAGCAATTTAACTTGTCAACTTAGCAAGACCCTGTCTCAAAACTGAAAAGGACTGGGGTTGTAACTCAGTGTGAAGACCTAGGTTCAATTCCCAGTACCACAAAAATTAATTAATTAATTAATGAGTGTAGGAAGGGTGCTCTCTTTCACCAAAGAAGTGTTTTGTTAATGTTATTTTTATTTTTCATTTGTTTTGGGGATATTAAAACATCATAATATACAACAAAAAAATTCATCAACTAAAACTAAGTGAAATTGTTTGGCTCCAAGTGAATAACCTTTAAGTGTCTTCTTATATCTTACTTTTGAACTCTGTCACTAAGCCAAGGCCTAGACACATGAGCTGTGTGCCCTGCTTTATTACTTGATACTGCTGTTGCTGGTAAAGTGGCTTCACTAAGAAGAAAGAACTTCCTGCCAGGCTTACTGTGGAAACCTACACCATGATCAGATCAGCGGATAGTGCCTCAAAACTTTGGGTTTGGTGATAACGTCAAGTGCTTTTTAATGTACTTGAACACATTTGTGAGGACAGATGGGGAATTGAGGAGCCTCTTGTAATATTGAAATGTCTTGAAGTTAATTTCTAGGCGATGCTGTGAATCTTTGGGTCTCTGTGTGAGGGGAGAGGTGAAGGACGATATCTAGTTAGGGATATTGTTAATCAGTAGAACAAAAATAATTGAAGCACAGTATACAAAGAAGATTTTTTCCAATTTAAAATGCAATACATTCTATTAATAAGACACTTTATATTCTTAAAATCTCTTACTGTAACTCTTCAGTGTATATTTATTATTTTCCATTCAGATTTGAGCAAGTTATGCTAAATTTGTTCTCCAAAAGGAAAATGTTTATGGTTTCATTTTAAATTTGAGTGCTTATAATTTTATGTAATTTAATGTTACCTGTAAATTCACTAAACTTGGAGCCTCTCAAGAGATGGGAAATTCACTTGTAGTCACCATTTTTCCTATTTTGAAAAACATGATACTTTTTAAATAAAGATAAATCTAAAACATTTATGAGAGCTCTTCTGATGCCTGGTTTCCATTATTTCTTCTCAAAAGAAGTTTTAAAAATTCCCCTTAATAGATGATTATATGCTTAGGAAAACAAAGAAGAATTAGAAAAGGGTAACAAAATTTAAAATTTTATGTTGCCCTTCTTCAGAAGAGCTCAAAATAGTTCATATGAATTAGTTCGTTTATCCTGCCATCTCTAAAAAGAAAACTTAATGAATTATATCCAGATTTTGTCAAGTGACTTTCCCATGCTGACAAGTGGACTAGAAAGCTTGTGTTAAAGCCAAGGCTTGTTGATAGTGATCTTTCTGGTAGATTATGCTTCCTAAATTGAATATTAAAGGTTTCTAAAAGTTGTGTAATCAACCCATTCAGTCAGCATTCTTTTGGAATCCATCTTATTAGGAACTGCAAACATAAAACAAGACATGGTCCTAATGTTATCATTCTATCTGGAAGTGGGATTGGAGAAGCTCATAGGAGTAATACCAGATACACAATGCAATGGACAAGTTTTATACAGTGAGACAAGTATCCTAATACATGTGCTCTTTGAACATAGTGGGAAGAGCACCTATGCCAAAATAGGGCAGTATGGAGATGTGTTCCTCTCTTCTGAAGTCACTGGAGAACCTCTGACGGCCCTGCTTTCAGTAAAAGCATTAGCTCACTTTCCTATGATCACAATAGCAGTAAGCACAGCTATTAGACGAACTTGATGATGCCAGTGTTGTTCATCACCTATTAGGTAAGATGATACTAATAGCCTAAATACATGTTTACAGTGATTTGGAAAGTAGTTGAGTAAGTTGCCTAATTTGTAGCCTCAAATACCAATTATTACATGGCCTTAGTGTTAACAATATATGGTCTTCACTATTGTGGGACTTAAAAAACACCAGCCCAGAATTTATATGGTATGTTCTGTACTTGAACTTCCATTTTCTGTGCCCATAGTAAAGAAATTATTCTCAGTTTTAGCAGCATAGAGCAGCTCACTTTATTTAGTAAGATTTGTAATTTTCAATACTGAATTAATATTAATCTATATTATACTATAATTTTACTTTATATGAAGAAACCTCGCTGGGGATCTAGCTCAGTGGCCGAAGCGCCTGCGTGGCAAGTACAAGGTTGTTGAGTTCAATCCCTGGTGCCATAAAAAATAAATAAATAAATATATAAAGAAACCTCTTTTGCAGAATAGAATTTTATTAACCTGTGAGGAACTGGTTAGGCAATTGCACTGCCAGATGTTTAGTCGAAGATAGTGCTATCAATAACATGGCAAAATGCAGTGATCCTTCTGTGAGATAAGAATGTATGATTGAAGAATGGTGTGTTTGTACCAGCTAAAATCTATTTCTGTACTGTGTATCTAGATACCTACCTAAAGATATTCTTTTTCTTCCAAAAAGCAAACAAAAGCAGTCTTAGACTAATGAACCCAATACAGAAACTAGAATTTAGCTCAAATCATCTTTCTTGCTACTTTCTTTTTTCCTTTTCCATCCATGCTGTTTCTTTCTTTTATCCCTTTATGATTCATAGCTTATAAAATTCTACCAGCCCATCTCTGACAGTTGTGTACCTATCACTCTGAATCTCATTTCACACTTCCTCAACTTAGTCTGGTTTCTTCAGGAAGATCACTATTCTAGTTTTCTTTTCTAGCTACTCTTCCTATTATACCTTTCTTGGCCTGTTGATCACCAGAAAAGATCTTCACTATGCATCAGAATAATCTTTTATAAATGCAAATAACTGTCTTGAGGTTTTAAATTACCTATTATAATCTGATTGTCAAAGGTAACAAATCAAGCCATAGCTAAATTTCAGTATTTCGTAGAAACAGAACTGAAAGTTACTGCAAACTTTCAAATAAATTTTCGTTTTGTATTGCTTTATTTAAAATTACAAGTTATCAGATTTTTAAATGTGTGGAAATATTTTCATATCTAATTAATTTGCACTAAAACAATAAAAGCCCAGCGTATTTAAAACAGTAGTAATCTAAGAGCTTCCTAATTAGCTTTCAGCTTTAGGCTTTATATTGGCTCTTAAGACACCATGGCCCATTAGTGCATTGTTAGTAAATATTAATGACCTAGAAGAGAATAGTATCTACTACAAATGCAGTAATCTTGCCATATGTTTGGGAAGTGATCTGTTTGCATTACAGTGAAGTTAGGGTTGACTTCTTGGAGAAAATCATATGTGAAATAAAACTACAGGATGAAAAGCAACTAATCATGAGAAAGATCTGGAGTAGTATTCAGAGCAGAAGAGAAGTTTGTGTTGTATAGAGATCCTTATGTATTAAGAGTGCTTAACAGAGGAAAATTCAACCTGGGTAGAATTAGGGAAACAGAAACAAGATCTCAAAGGATTTCAGTGGCAGATCTAAAAATAATTTAGATATTAAAGTGTAGTATATCTTTAAGATTCATTAAACAGGATAGTGACATCATGGACTTTACATTTCAAAAAATATTTGGGCTGCTGAATGGAAGATAGTTGAATGAGAAAGTAGAAGCAACAGGAAGCTTATCTGGAGGTCATGGCAATGATGTAGCCAAATGATAGTGTTAATGTGGGCTAAAGTGATGGCAGTGGAATTGGAATTAAGCACATGAAGTTAAGACATCCTTGAGAACCTAAATAGCCAGGAGCTACTCATGAATATGACAGGGGCCCTAAAGGAGATGACACATTTAAGAAGAATAGTACTGTTTCAAGCAAGCAACTAGATAATGGCACAACTTACTATAATAAAAGCTGGAGGACAATGAACAGTTCTGGATGTGGGAAGCTAGAGAACAGCTTTCAGCACGCACAGTCTGAGGTGCTTCTGCAATATTCTAGAAGGTCGGTTATAGAAGATTTGAGCTTCCAGGGGAGGTCAATGCTAAGAGTGTAAATTTGAGAGTTGTCAGAATATAAATTTAGGAAGGGTTTGGTTTAGTTTGGTATGGAGATACTAGATTATGTTTATTTAATAATGGAAACAACTCAGTAAAATGAAGGAATGATGAAGGCATAAGCATATAGCATAAAGTCAAAAAAACAGTAAAATCTTTGATAAAAAGAGATGGGAATCAAGAATATATATTGGAGATTGGCTGTCAACTGGCTGGAAATTTCATCCTTACAACAGGAAAAGATATGCAGACCCAGGTAGAGATGTGTAGAATTAGTCATGAAAAGATGAAGAAGCACTTCTCGGACAGCTTCTGTTTTCTTGGTAGGATATGAAACAGGATCATCAGCTAAACAAGTAGAAAGTTAAGGTGAGAAATTTGAAAATTAAGGATAAATGAAGTAGTCATCATGGAAGTGAGTGAATCTATGTTGGCACTTGATATTAAGTGTCCAGCGTGATGGGGTGTGGGTTTATTGTGTTGGTAAAATACCCACTTGTTCAAATTTTTTTCTAGTCTTGACTACTTGTTGGTAGTCAAGGTAGTAGAAGAGGGCAGATGGTTGTATTTATCTGTGGCTTATGTTTCTTGAATCTTTTCGGTTTTTTGATCTGCTGATGTATTTTATCAGTTTCTAAGAATATCTGTTCTCTAGTCAATAAAATTTAAAAGTAGCGAATTTCAAAATGTGGTTCATTTAACAATATAACTTCTATGTAGCATAGACATGTTTATCAATTTTCAAATTACATTAAAAGCTAGAGCCTGTGACAGTCTGTTTGCATGTTGTATGGTATATTTCTTGGTGTTCTCTGTATGGACACTGTCCATATTTGCACTTGAGTAGTAGCTCTGTATTTAGAGGAAAATGAGACATAAGAGTAACATTTGAATCTAATTCTCAAGTAAGCAGTTGTTGCCATTCTGAAAGCAGTTCGTTTTTTCTAAGATTTTTTATTAAGGTAAAATTGATGGCCATGGAATCAATTTATAGTTGTTACTCAGAAAATAAAATGCATGTCTTCAAATGAATTAATAAGCAATTTATTATTACTTGAAAGGTTTTAGTTATTTTATGTCACATAGTAGGAAGGCTATCAAAGAGAAATCACAAAAAGTAGCAAGGAAATCATCAATGTTTATGGCCTATAAGGTATCTTTCTATATTTCTTTCCCAGTGGTGGACAGGCGGGGTTTTTTGTTGTTGAATCTGTACTTTCACAAAATTAATGTCCCAAATGGGCATTTTTGGTGAGACTCCAAGCATCTGTGGATTGCTGCCTTAAAAACAAGTAGAATGGTTACTGGTTTTGAATACTTCAAGAACTAAAGAATAAGTAAGAATTGGTATTTTATTCTATTTGACAAAAACTAATACTTTTTTTGTTGTTGTTACTTTTTGGCTTTTGTTTTTGTTTTTGAGACAGGGTTTCACTGGGTAGTTAGACTGGCCTTGAACTCACTTTGTAGCCCAAGCTGGCGTCAAACTCAATGATCATCCTGCCTCAGCCTCCTTAATGCTGGGATTACAGGTGTGCACCACCATGCCCAGCAACATTGTATTTTAGAGGGAAAATCTATTTTAGTACATGATGGCCTGCCATCAAAAAATTTGGTTTCTTTCATAATTTAAATGTAACTAAATTACCTGGATTTCAAACACTATAAAAATGTTTGAAAAATGTATCCAGTTATAATAAAATTTTGAACTTAATTCTAAATGCTACAGTCTTACTCATACCCATAGCAAGAATTCATTGTTTCTCTTTGAAATATATTTATTTAAAAGACCAGGATATACTAGCTTTTTATACTCAAGTAATATATGTTTGAGTTATGCCTTTAGAAGTTAAAGGAGGACATTTATATTCCATTATTACCCCCAGTCATTTCATGGATAATCAATATTGTACCAAACCAGATAGTATCAGCAGCTTTTTTGAGTGTTCTAAAATCAGTTAACTCACCTTTGATAATAAAATGCTGCTCAAAGAGTAAGTTCAACATCCTGTTTATTTTATTAGATAACAGACATTGGGCTGGGAGTATAGAGCAGTGTGCTTGTATGTGCTACGTCTTTGGTTCAGCCTCTAGCACCACAAAAATGAGAGGGGGAATGGAGGGGAGGGAATTGGACCATGAAAAATTATGCAAACATAGCATGCCTTTTCTACTTCTATCACCATCACCATCATCTTATTTCATCTCTGATCTTCCCTTTATAGAGTTTAGGAAATTACCGCCACTTTCATTGTCAATGATGGATTACATTCTAATTTATTTTCTAAAAATTCTGTGCATACATGATAGATTCTTATCATTCCAGGAAGAAGCCCTACTTCTGATGTACTAGACTTACACAAGGCTCCATTCTCTCATCAAACCTTTCTTAACAAAGGGCTTAGTAAATCTATGGGATTTCTGTCCATCAGAGACACTAAAGATGAGGAAGATTATTTCAAGGACATTTCATCAGGTAATAATTCTGGACATGAGGATTCTGAAAATACCTACTCCCAAGACCAGTTCAAAACTAATGGCTCTCAAAAAAAGGTTGTCCCTGGCATTGATGTACTTCCCAAAAAGAAGATTTGGGCTTCATCCATGGACTTACTGTCTTCACCTGACAGAGACTTATCTCCTGGAGAGATCAACAGATACCAGCGCTGCCGCCCTGATGGCCTTGCCGGGTGGACTTTAACTACTCCTAGAAAAAGAGAGGCCAGGTATTCCGATGGAAGCATAGCCTTGGATATCTTTGGCCCTCAGAGAATGAATCCAGCATGTTACACACGAGAATTGCCCACTTCCTCAGCAATATCAAGTGCTTTGGACAGAATTCGAGAGAGACAGAAGAAACTTCAAGTTCTGAGAGAAGCCATGAATGTAGAAGGTTAGTAATTTTGTGTGTGTCTCAGAATTGAACCGAAATATTTAAAATCGTGTATTGAAATAAACAGTTATTAAATCATTCCACAAGTCTTATTTCCACTGCCAACCTTTCATATGCAGGTTACATTTACTACTTCTGTCAGTTTTTATTCTCCCATCAAAACCCCAGTCATGGTCTCTGCTTCTGCAAAGTCATCCCTATCCACCTGCCTGGTTCTAGGTACTGTCTGTGCACTTGGCCTTTTGGGGCGTGTGTTCTCAGAGTGTGAGCTTTTCAAGGGCAGGAGGCGTGTTTTCCACTTTGTGCACTCTCAGGAGGCTTCAGGAAGCTGCTGGCCCATGGGAATGAGTAGCAGCAAATCAAAAACAGCAACCCCAAGGAGGTGGAATGGTGTGGCGATAGTGCATTCGCTCCATAACCACTAGCTTAAAAATACACTTCAGGGCACAGCTCCAGGAGTGTAGAATTTCTTTCATCTAAAATAAAGTTTGGAATCTATACTTCTAAAATCATAGTGATAAAGTTTATAGATTTAGAATCAGCCTAGTTTTGAATTAGTTTCCCCTTTTAGTACTTATGTGACCTTTAACTTCAGCGTGATCTCTTCAAGTCTGTTATTCTAGCTAGAAAACAGCTTGCAAAAATAGATCCATTTAAATTAAGTGAAGAATCTAGAGTAGTTAAGCAAATTATTACATTTTATAAAACAATTTTATACATGGTAAATTCTAGCTGGTATGGTAGCACATGCCCACAGTCCCAGCATTTAGGAGGCTGAGGGAGGAGGATTCAAAGTTCAAGCCCAGTTTGATCTATATATGAAATTCAACGCCAGCCTGAACTATAGTGAGACACTGTCTCAAAATAAACAAAAATAAATAAATAGTAGATAGATAAATGGTAAATTTTTATTACTTCATTTTTATTATTCCAGGGTTCCATACCATTTCAAAAAATACCTGATTCATGGAAACAAATCAATATATTGAATGGAATGAAATTATGTTCTAGACATAGGAATAGAGCCAATGCTTAGAACAGATGCAAGAGAAAACAATTTTCAATTACTTCTGTAACCTTTAAAGATTAAAATTTTATAACTGCCCTTGTCTCCTATATAAACCCTGTGACATAGCTGACCAAAGGTAATTTTACAGTGCTTTCTAGTTCAAAGAGAAGAGTGATGTAATTAAGGAGCACATCTATCTTTAAGGTCATTGTTACAGTATAGTTTATACAACTCATAGATTACTTTTAAAATATTCTGCTAAAAGCCTATTACTCTATTATTTAAGTGTAAATAGAGCTGATCACTCAGAATTGTGATTTACTAAAAGAAATTTGGCAATTTTTTTGCCAACTCTAGAGTAACAGATTGGTAAAATGTTTGGAAGTATGGAGGAAATTACTGGATACTTAATTGATATGGGTTTGCATAGTAGTATTTTACTTTATTTTTAAATCTAGAACCTCACTCATGGTAGGCAAGTATGCTTCAACTGAGCTACACCCTCATCCCTTTTATTCTTATTTTGAGACAGGAACTTACTAAGTTGTTCATACTGGCCTTAAACTTAACAGCCTTCCTACCTCAGCCCCCCAAGAAGCTAGGATTACAGACGTGTATCACCGTGCTGTACTGTAACACACATTTTCCAAAGCACTAGCCAGCTTTATCAAGTGGTGGTATCTATTTATCTGGAAAGATTAAGTCTTGCAAAGAAAGAAAATGTAGAAATTAATTCATTCAGAATTTCATACTTAGGGCTGTGAATTGTGACAAGAGTAGGCAATTCTCTTAGCTCAAAAGTCTCCCATTTCAGAAGTTATGTGTCATACCTGCTAAAGTTGCATAGTAGCTGGGATGGAAATCGTTCTTTAACCTAAACTTCTTATGAGCATTATCTCTCAGAGACATTAAGTAAAGAAATCATGTGCATTGTGAAAAAAGACAACCTTCAATGATTCCAATAGACCCATAATGATCTAAATGTCTAAATAGTGAATATACATACTAATCCAAATGAATATTTCCAATATTTAGCAGGGTGTGCACTATCTTTTCTTAAAATGTTAATACTAAAAATAAAATAATTTCTAATGTTCTCAAGTGTGATTTAGTTGCGACAGATTATATTCCTTAATATTTGGTAAATTAGTGATATTATGAATTAGTGAAATGTAGGGAATTGTTTTTACACTTGAATATTTTTTTGAGAGTTAAACAGGAAAGAAATCAAGCTTTATGAAAAGATGTTTAATCTGTTAAGTTATACCATTATTGTCTATTTGATAAATTTTGTTTGGGTGATTTTTATTTTGATTACCTATAATGAAACATTTTAGACACTTATAGTACTATATGATCCTACTATCTTGTCAAGTAATGTGTGTACGTGTGTAAGCATTAACAAAACTCAAGTAGACCAGCTTCTTTCCAAACATGCATGTGTACCTACGTAGTTGATTCACAGTCTTTGTTGAACCTTGTTTGCCCCAAAGGTAACTACTTATGAAAAATCATTTCCAGGTTTAGAAATTTTAGATTTGTTACAGGATACGGTAACAAGCAAAGGAAAAGCTTTCTTTTTAAAAATAAAATACACTTCGAATTGTTGATCTAGAACAGTTTCTATCTTGAAACCCTTCTTTGCTATTATTGAAAATTTTTCTAAAGCATACTCATGTTTTGCCAGAGGATATTTTAAAACGCAAGTAAACAAAATCAGAAAATGTTGGTTTACTGTGAGAATACATCACCTTCAATAAACACCCATTGTTATATTTGCAAATTGTAATACACTATATTTGCTTGAGACGAAAAGCATTATTTGAAAGGAATGTTTGAGATTTGGAAGTCAAAAAGAATAATACTTATTCATTATTTTTGAGCACGTTGCTAGTCTTACGCTGTACTGTATTTTTCTAAAGGTGAGGTAATTTGTGTTAGCTGTTCAAACAAAACTACAGATTTCCAATATGAAGATTTTAACTCATATGCAAAGAAAAAATAGAAAATAATGTAAATTCCATTTATCTCATTTAATTCTCATAAAAAGTAGGCTCTGTAAATCCCTTTTATGTGTGATAAATCATGCAGAACAGTGAGTGTCACTACACATTGACACATACCTTTCTAATATTTATATTTTAGAATAAGTGCACTGTATAAATTTTTTAATCTTTAAATTTGTTAGTTGCTGATGGATCTCTAAGTACTTTAGAAGCAGGTGAGGTCTTAGGTCACAAGTTCTCTAAACATATTCTTGGGCTCAGGAAGATTTAGTAACTTGGGCCAGGGATTTAGCTCAGTGGCCGCGAGGTCATGAATTCAATCCCCGGTGCTGCAAAAAAAAAAAAAAAAAAAAAAAAAAAAAGATTTAGTAACTTGTTAATGATAGAATATTCATCATTTTGGAAATTGTAGCTTTTCTATCATAGGTTTTCAAAGTTTCAGTCTAAAAATTTCCTAGTACATATTATTACTTCAGTTTTTTTAAAGAAGCATTCCAGTGTTCACTGAGCTAATATAACAATGAGATAAAATTGCACATTGCAGTTTGTTCATCTGGGTTGGCGAAGAGTCACTGAACTAGTAGACAGCATGATTGTCATCTACCTTCTAGTGTGAACCCTTTCATTAGCCAAGAGCCCTTCCTCTTGGAAGTAGCCTTTACCTAAATCACCTCCACAGTATCTCTTCAGCTAACATCTGCCAGCCAGATACCCCAGGGGATACCAGTTTTAAAATCAAGGAGCTTGGAGCCGAAAGGAATCTGACTACCTTTTAATCTAAACAGCTCATTTTCAGAGACCCAGAAAAATAGACTAGTTTGCCAAATGACACACATAATTCATAACAGACCTGTATTTTAAATCCAGATCTCTTGAACCCTATTAAAAAATTTGTCCACTTGCCAGGCGTGGTGGCTCACGCCTTTAATCCCAGCACTCGGGAGGCTGAGACAGGTGGATCATTGTGAGTTCGAGACCAGCCCGGGCTACAAAGTGAGCTCAAGGCCAGCCTGAACGGTATAGTGAGACCCTGTCTCAAAAACAGGGCTGGGGATCTAGCTCAGCGATCTAAGCCCCTGCCCAGCAAGTGCAAGGTCGTGAGTTCAATCCCCGGTGCCGCCAAAAAAAAAAAAAAATTTGTCCACTCTACCATACTAATTTTAAGAAGAGATCACATGTGTTTCAAACGCATTGTTGGGAAGACATTTTTACTACCTGGCAAGTTGAATATTCAACTAGCCACTTAACCAACAAAGCCCTTAAGTCTCTCCTTAGTAAAAGTACATGTATGATTAATGCATCGGCACAAGATAGCATTATAAGACTAAACGTGAGGCACTTTGTGATCTTTCTGGAGTGAATCAAACTGTAGAAGCCTTAGGATATAGCTCCTTATTGCTAGATACTGTTTATGATAGGGTCTTTGTGGGGTTTCACCATGGTATAACCCAACAGCTGATGAGATGAGAGTGTAATGCTCAAAAGGCAGTATTTGGCCTTGTTCACGCTGACTTCTTTGGGAACAGATGAGAGTCAAGAACAAAAAAGATCCCAAGAAAGAAATTGTAGTTGAAGTTTAAAAATTTTCAACAATGTAAGATTATTACTATATTAAATTAATAACACTTAAGCATTCAGATCTCTTTATAAAGCAGTAAGGAAGAGGACAGAAAAAAACAACCTAGATTTCTCTCTCCCCTCCCCTCACATCCTGTCTCTCCCCCTTTACTCTTTCACTTTTTTTCACCTCAGCCTAGGAGTATGTCTTTTCCTTTCCTTATTCCCAGCACGTTCTTTCCTACCTCTGCTGCTTCTCAAAACTCATGAAGTTGTTGGTTTTCTAATGGGATATGTCTGACAAATGTCCCTGTCTCCCTTATGATGCAGTCACCACACACACCCTGTGCATTGCTCTGTGGTTGGCAGGAGATTCATCATTATGAGAGATTGACTTGGAACCAATACTGTGAGTATGGTGTGATCAGTTCTCCCACACCCTGGGTGGGGACCGTGAATAGTATTTTGCTTCCAGCAGTTGAAACTGCTCTGCATTCTGTACAATACAGTACCATGAAGGAAAGTATGAAGAACAGATAAAAATATTTTCTACAAAAGAGGCTATGGTTAAATGTTATTTACTTAATAAACTATTAGTCAATTCACCCTACCTCAAGATTAAATACCGTTTCCTTCCTTCAAGTGCTATGACCGCTGATCTTAGCCTAATTTTATGCTGATACAGCCCTGTGAATGCAGCTTAAAATCTGTGTTATGCAACTAGAATATGTAAACTCTGAGTGGAAGAAATATTCACCATCTGTGCCATCCAACTCACTGGTGGTGTTAGATGATTGTGATGTGGCTAATGCCGCTGAGGAATTAGTTTATTTAAATTTACATAGCCCGGCTGACCAGTGGCCACCATATGGGACAGTGTGGCTTCAGACCATTCCTGTATGAAGCTATTCCAGTGTATGGTATCAACACTCAATTGAGGAACACTTGTGTAGCAGCATGTGAGAAGAGATGAGCAGTAAACTGCTCTTTAGTTTAAATAAGAACACAACTGACATCTCTAAACTTACCCGAATGAAAAAAAATGAAACTGCATTTTCAAACAGTAGTAAAAGTTAAAGGTTAAAGCATTGCAAACCCTCTAGTATCTGCATTTATAATTGTGAAATACTGATTTTGGACTAACAAAATAATGCACTACTTTGTTAGAGAGTAGGGGCCTAATTAAATCTACTCACAGTGTTATTTTTATAGATCCATTTTGGGCTTTAACTTTGCCACCTGTGACATGTATAGAAGAAATATTGTAAATGGATCTTACAATGGATGTCACAGTTTTTAAGACCTAGTAATTTTACCCTTCAAAATATGTCTTAAGCCGGGCGTGGTGGCTCACGCCTGTAATCCCAGCACTCGGGAGGCTGAGACAAGGCGGATCGTTGTGAGTTCGAGGCCAGCCTGGGCTACAAAGTGAGCTCAAGGCCAGCCTGAACGGCATAGTGAGACCCTGTCTCAAAAACACCAGGGCCGGGGATCTAGCTCAGCGGCCTAAGTGCCCGCCTGGCAAGCGCAAGGTCGTGAGTTCAATCCCCGATGCTGCAAAAAAAAAAAAATATATGTCTTAATTTCATCCCAGGCCCTATGTCTCTCTGATGCAGTTTCTTTCTCTACTATGCAAACATAAATACACTTGTTCCATCACCTGAGCGCCCAGAAAAGTTTAGAGCCTCATACTTAAGGTTCTTCACGATTCTCTTGTGTCATCCTTTAACATTTGCCAACTTTCTCATTCTCTCCTCCCTTTCTTACTTTCCTGTTCTCCCTCCCTCCTTCCTCTTTGTGTGTGTATATATATAGAGAGAGAAATAAATATGTGTGTGTATGCACACATGTATATAAAGAAATATCTACCCACCTATCCATTTAAGGATCATTTTATATTTCCATGCTTATATTCATACAGCCATCCCTCTTTAAGACTATCAGGCAGTGCCTACTTCAGAAAGCTTTCACCCTCCCAGTTTAGGGTGATGGTTATATTGTTTGACTGAAATTATTTCTTTTGAATAGCTTATTTCTCCTCCTATAGACCTCAGAAAGTTGAACTACTTCAATTCATAGTCATGTCCTTGGCACCTGCCACTATACCTGTGCACATGTGCTAAATAAGTGTTTGTTAATACAGTCTGAGTATCACAACATGGCTGTTAAGGAAATCTTAGTTTATTCAGTGGCAGTTTTCCAGATCTGGACACAATAATAATTTCTAGTCAGTTACACATATAGCGAGGAGAAATCCCACTTTCTTTTCAGTTTTGTCCAGCAGTAAAATCACATACTCATCAATCATAAGCTAACAACCAGCAACAAATAGAATCAGTTTCCTGTGAACTCTGTAGTCTTTGAGAGCTCTGGAAGGGTCAGTGAAGTAGAGTAACAGAAATTCTGCAGAATGCTAGGAAAGCATGGGCCCAGGTCCTAGACCAGACACATGATTACCACACTGCACAGGACTGCCATGGAGGGAACTGGACATCATTTCCTACTTTTTTCCTGCCTCTGCGCAAGCTTGACATAGATCAGTTTACAGTTCACAGAGACTTTCTCCATATGCCCTTACTCATTTGTATCTCGCTTGCATATATATTCATACTTTTCTTTTTGGTACCAGGGATCAAACTCCTGGCCTCGCACTTGCCAAGCAGGCGCTTACGCCGCTGAGCTAAATCCCCAGCCCTGTATATTCATACTTACATGAGCTTTGCTCTTCCAAGTTAAAAATTTTATTCATCATCTCTTCCTCTCAAAGGGCTTGAGATCGTATTCTGTTCTAAAGCATGGTGTAACATAGAATGTGGAACACATAAAAGTGCCACTTCTACCCTCCAGAAATTACTCTCCTGAAAAGGAAGCTAGAGAAAAACACTTAATACATGAATACGTGGTGATATTACTTGCGTGTCTCTGCTTTGTTTGAAAAATGAAGTTTTTTTTTATTAGGATTCATATCCTTTAAAATGTGAAGCTTTAAGAATGTTTTATAGTTCTGAGCTACAAAAATACTCATTTTGAGTCAGTTCTCTGAAGCTTGTAACTGTCACTTGAGTCATGTAGTATAGGTAAAGAAAGATCAGGCCTAAAGCGGTTATGTAATTCCTGTTATTGCCGTTGCCATTGCCTGAGTTGTACTTTCTGTATATGGCTTGTCTGAGCATGAATATGTGTCACTTGTAAATGTTTTTAGATTACAGTGTGTGCTGCCTTGGGTTTATTTCAATGTGAAAATTGCAGACTGGAAATAGCTTAATGTAAGCCCAAAATATTATGCAAGTCTTCATAATCAGAGCCTAATGTCCTAAACATTGACAATGTCTGTGGTCACATGCACATTTTTATATATTTAAGTACTGAGTGTGTTATGCGATGATGAAAACTGTGGCTCATAGTTGTCAAGATCTCAGGAAAACACTAACCTACTGAAAACTTTTTTATTGTTGCCTAAGAGACTCAATAGGACAGTGGAGTCACTGTGAATTCTATTCAGAGGATAGGTTGTGATTAAAGGATAATAAAATATCTGTCAAGCTTTTATTCCATAAATTTTGGTGAAAATTATGATAAAATAGTTCTAGAAATTAAAGGATCTCTTCCATTTTCAGAGTATTGTTTGATTATTGTAACTCTATAAATGAACTTCTATCCAAATCTTAATTTTTTTAAGCCATTCTATGTTAGTCCCTATTCTTTTCATTCTCTCATGACTATTTCACACAGTGCTTTTAGGAGAAAATACTGTCCTACTTGCTTTATGCGTTTATATATAAACTTTTTGTGACATGTACCTGGGCTGATTTTACCCTCCCGTCTGCTCTCTTGCACTTGTTAGTATTTCAAACATTATGATTCTTTCCTAAAACTTTTTCTTCCTCTGAAAACTGTTCATGGGAAGTCAAAGTAAAAGAAACTATCTAATGAAGCGAGGAATAGTCATGATTCTAAATGGCCCCTCATAAAATGATTTGTACATTGTAAGCTTCATTGAGAAGTATGCTCGCTGAGAAAAGAAGTTTTCAAACCAACAAATTAAATAAGACTAACTTTATCCCCCAAAAGGCAAATACATTCAGTTCTGCAGTTGTAATGATGAAAACTTCAATTTTTCTTATTATAGTTTTAACATTGCAATGAAGGTAGCCCCATGTGCATTTTGTAAAATGTATATTTGAATGTTATTCACAGGTCCACTGCACATGATTCAAAAGTTTTAGCATTCTGAAAACCTAATAATATTCTGTAAATATATAAAAGCATCTTTTTAGTTTAAAAATGATATGATAGTTTCTGGTTAAAACAATAAATCACCAGGTTTTGTTGACACTAGGAAAAAGTATATGAAGATTTATGATACTGTTTGTCATGTGCCCATTTGAATCTTTAAATAATTATCAGTTTTCTTTAAAAATTACCCAGTGGAGAATGAATGGATAATAGAAATGTGAACTTTATATACAATAGAGTACTACTCTGCCATAGGAAGGATAAACCTGAGACATTTTTAGGGTAAATGGGTATACCTTGAGAATTTAACTTTAAGTGAAATAAATTGGACACATATATTTATTTTATTTTATTTTATTTTATTTTATTTTATTTTATTTATTGTGGTACCAGGAATCGAACTCACAACCTCGTGCTTGCCCGGCAGGCTCTTCTGCTGCTGAGCTAAATCCTCGACCCTGGACACACGTTTAAACAGCACATTGTTTCTCTTGTGTGAGAAACTCGAAGGATAAGAAAGAAGGAAAATGGAGGACAGATATTGGGAAGTAGGGAAAAAATATTCGAATGGGAACAGGAACCAGAGACTGTGGCGGGGGAAGAGAATATGGATAAAAACAAAAAAGAGTGAAAGGGAAACAATAGAAACAAAGTTTTGCAAATAGCAAAGGTAAAAAGGATTGAAGGGAAGGGAGAGGAATGGGGAAAAAAGAGTTAAGATATAGTATGTACAGGTACAAACTCCCTGTGATGAATGTGATCATTATGTACCATACAATATACCAATAAGATTCTATTAAAAATTTTTTAAAAAATCACTCTGTTGCTATCACTTTCCTGGAATCTGTATAAAATCAAAAGTCTTAGGTCTGTACATTAAATACAAGTAAAAAACCTATTTGGAATGTGTGAATCTTCTAAAAATTAAAAGAGGAAAACTGTTAATGATGATAGAACATTTCATTGAAAAATATGTATGAGCTAGAATTGTAGAACACTTGCCTGGCATTTACAAAGCCCTGGGTTGATTCCCAGTATCACCAAAAAAGAAAATGAAAGAAAGAAAAGAAAAAGGAAGGATGAGAGACAATGAGTACTACATTTCTCCTGCAGACTGAACGGAGGAAGAACACTTCTGTTTGGTTAATGTCTACTCGACACCTTTACATATGTAGGTCATCTCAAAGACTCAGGAAATGTTCTCGCCCAAATAATCCGTAAGCATAGGAAATGTGTATCTCCATATGTATCAATACAAGATGCTCTTTCACATGTAATTTTATAACAATACCTGAAAAAGTTACATTTATTACTTAACTCAGAAAAGCAAAATCCAAACTAATCTTTTGTCAGTGTGACTGAGTAGTAAATTTTGATTTAGGACTGTCATCTGATTATAACCTCTTTGTAACCATGACTGAGTACTAAATATTGCCCAGGAGTTTTAATCTAATTATATCTGCCATGCCATTACATAAAAGAAGTGTGGCTAGAAACATTTTGAAAGATAAACCACTGCAGAATGCAGGAACCTCACAAGCATCCTGCTGCTCAGTTAACAAACACACAGCTTCACAAGGTAAGGGCCTCCTTCCCCAGAAGGATACTGAGAATAATTACAGACCAGTAATTCTTCAAGGGAATAGATCTATTGTTAGTTTTTTAAGAGAAGATAGTCATGGTAGTGCCTGCCTATAATCCCAGCGCTGTAAGAGGGTGAGACAGGAGAATCAGCAGTTCAAGCCCAACTGGGGCAATTGAGCAATTTAATGAGACCCTGTCTCCAAATTTATTTTTTAATTAATTTTATTGGTATGCTTTTGACATAATGATCACATTCATTATAGGGAATTTTTAAATGGACATACTATATCTTAATTCTTTTTTCCATTCCCTTCTCTTCCCTTCAATCCTTTTTACCCTCTCCATTTGTAAATCTTTGTT
>RJWT010021336.1:0-17628 GCA_004365215.1 Cuniculus paca | reverse complement strand
CTTTTGATTGGTGAATTGAGGCCATTTACTTTAATGGTTATAACTGATATATACTGGCTTATTTTAGTCATGTTATCTTTCTGCAGTTGTTTCTTTACCTTTTCCCTCTGCTTAATTGTTTGCCCTGCTTGGTGTTCTTCTTCTGTTGATGTTTTGGACATCATAGCTATTTTCATGTTTATCTAGAGTATCTTTCACTATTCTTTGCAGGGTTGGTTTGGTGGTCATGAAGTTCTTCAGCTGCTCTTTGTCATGGAAGTATCTTATTCCTCCATCAATTTTGAAGGATAGTTTTGCAGGGTACATCAATGTGGGTTGCAAGTTGTTTTCCTTTATGACTTGAAATACTTCACTCCATGCTCTTCTTGACTTCATTGTTTGTGTTGAGAAGTCTGCTGTGACTCTGATGGGCTTTCCTTTATAGGTGATTTGCTTCCTTTCTCTCACAGCTTTTAATATTCTGTTCTCATGTTGAATTTCTGGAGTGCTGATAATTATACGTCTGGGTGTTGATTAATTTTGGTTATGGCTAGTTTGAATTCTATATGCTTCAGTTATCTGTATGTCAGTTTCCTTTCCCATGTTTGGGAAATTTTGAGCCATGACTTCTTTAAATAGTGATTTTATATCATTTGTGTTGTCTCCTTCTTTTTCCTTTACACCTATTAGTGTTATATTGTTTTTCTTTGCATCATCTTGCAACTGCTGAATTGCTATTTCCTGATTCCTTATTTTTAAAAGATGTTTCCCTTCTTCCTCACTAGGTGCTCTCATGTCTTCAAGGTCTAAAAGTCTGTTTTCACATTCATTGAGGCGGCTTTGACAGCTTTTGATGTCATTCTTGATTTCCTGGATATGTCTTTGAATCTGTCTCATGCGTTCTTTTTCTTTCTTGTATTCTTCATTCAAGGTTTCCATCCTTTTGCTGTGTTCCTCTATCTTTCCAACTATATCTTCCTTAGATGTGCTTAACATTTCTTTCATTACATTTATGATCTCTTGTTTTACCTGGGACATCATTTCTAATCTCAGTTTCTTTAAAGTTCCATAGAGTTGTTTCTTTACTTCAGTTGCTATCATTTCAGAAATTTTAGGTGTGTGGCTGATATTTTCTTCTATGTCCATGTCTCTTTGGCTTGTTTGGGAAGGACTGGACATGCAAGATTGCATTTTGCTCTTTTGTTTTGTCATTTTGCTGTAGTTTACTGTGGCAGGTGAATCCAACATGGACAGTTGAGGTGCCAAGGCTAGGTGAAACTCACAGTACACGCCTTCAGCTCCAGGCAAGACTACCACTGTGGGTGTTCTGTTGCTGGGCAGTGTCTGGGCAGAGCTCTGGCAGGCCACCAGTGAAGCTCCTAATGTCCAGGGGTGATGGTCGGAGGCGCGCAGATCCTTAGTGGTCTGTTCGTAAGGTCCCACGATTTTCGACTTGGTGGAATTTGCTGTGCATGCATTCATCTCAAGCCGGGCGTAGAGTAGCAGCTGCTATGCTGCACTGGGTGAATGGGTGGGGCCCAGTCAGGACCCCAGGGATGTTCTGATTGTCCTGGAGTGATGGAGGATGGGCGTAGATTTCCAACAGTCTTGTCACGAGGTCCCAAGCTTCATAGCTAAGTGGAATTCACTGTGCACACCTTCAACTGAAGCTGGGCCTAGAGCAGCAGCTGGTATGCTGCTCTGGGTGAAGGGGTGGGGCCCAGGCAGGACCCCAGGGATGCTCTGATCATCCTGCAGTGATGGGGGATGGGCACAGATTTCTAACAGTCTTGTCGTGAGGTCCCAAGCTGCATAGCTAGGTGGAATTCACTGTGCACACCTTCTACTCAAGCCAGGCCCAGAGCAGCAGCTGCTGTGCTGCTCCCAGTCTCTGTCATTGATTTCTATTTTCATTGCCCAGTTGTATGATTGTATGCATGAAGTAATTTCAACTATTTTATATTTACTTAAGTAAGCTTTATAGACTAGTATGTGATCTATTTTGGAAAAAGTACCATGTGATATTGAAAAAAGTGTGCAGTCTATTGTAGAAGGGTGGAATACTCTGTAAATAACTATTAAGTCCATATGTTCAAGTGTGTGGTTAAATTCTGATATTTCTATATTAATTTTTTTGTTTAGTTAATCAGCAAACCTTTGAGGAGTTGAGAAAGTATGATTGTGTTAGTGTTTATTTGATCTTTTAAATTCGGTAGTTTTTATTGTATAAAGATAAGTCCTCCAGTATTTGGTGAATTTATGTTTATCAATGTCATCTCTCCTTGTTGGATTGTTCCTTGAAATGTATGTTTGTCTGTTCTAATCAAATTTAGCTTGAAGTTTACCATGTCTAATACTAGAATTGCTGCCTCTGCTTGTTTTGGGGGTCTTGGTGCATGACATACTGTTTTCTATTCTTTAATTTTTAGTCTGTTAATAAATTTTTGGATTAGAAGAGTTTCTTAAATGTAACAGGCTATTGCATTGTTTTTTGATCCAGTCTGCCAATCTATGTCTTTTAACTGGGGAGTTGAGGTTGTTAATGTTGAGAAATATTACTGAGATGTGTTGATTATTAACTATCATTGTTTTGTTTTTCTTTTCCTTATATTTTTTGTTGTTTATCCATTGACCTTACTTGGAGTTTTTGTTTCCTTTGTGTTTTTAGTTGTGGTGGTTTTATTGTTTTCGTCATGAACATTCTTGAGTGTTGGAGCACTCATATATCTTTTGAAATGGTCTTTTTCATGGAAACACCTTAATTTTTCCATGTAGTTTGGAAGACAGTTTTTGTGGGTAAATTAATCTGGGTTGGAGGTTATTTGCTTTTAGGGCTTGGAATGATTCATCCCATGCTTTTCTGGCCTTTAGGGTTTGTTTTGAGAAGTCTGCTCTTATTCTAATTGGTTTACCTCTATATGTGATTTTTTTTTGTTTTCTTTACTGCTTTTAAAGTTCTGGGAGTTTTTGATGGATATCTGGTAATTTCATAAGGATATACCTTGGTAAACTTTTTCATAACATTTGTTTGTGTTCGGCAAATGTTGTTTACTTGTGGTTTAAACTCTTCTAATATTTGGGAAATTTTCTTCTATGGTTTCTGTAAACATGTTAGCAAATCCATGTATATCATCTTCTAGTTTTTCTTCTAACTCTATTTAGCCTTAGATTGGTCCTATTGTCATCTAGTAACTGCTGGATCTTTTATTTCAGTTATTTCTGCTGTGACATCTTTCAAGGATTTACATCTTTGTTGAATCTGTCATTCATGTTTTGAACTGTTTTGGTTACATCCAGATTTTTCATTTCCACAAAATTCAATGTGGGCATATTCAGTGAAATTGCTGTGAACTTTTGGTTCATTTCCTCTTTCAACTCATTTAGTTTCTTCATCCCTTCTATAAATTTTTTGTAGGGTTTCCCTACCTGGTATTTGGCTTCCTCACCCTTTATTCCCTCTTGCTCTGCCTTGGTAGAGCTGGAATGCCTCAGGGATCTTCTGCTGATTATATATATATATATATATATATATATATATATATCCCCTATTTCCCATTCTTTTTTGGGGTGTTTACTGAAGGTTGAGGTCTAGTAGAATGAGGCAAGCTTGAGATTTATATGAAGATTTAAAAAATTTTTAATCAGATTTTATTGGTACATTTTAGATATACAGAACATGATATAACTTGCTTTTTCCCCATTTCCAATGCTATCTTCAACCCTTCCTCCTCTCCCTACTTACAAAAGCTTTATTTCTACTTTCTTTTTTTTCTCTCTCTCTTTTTTTTTTTTTTTTACTTTTTCCTTCTTTCTTTTCCCCTTTTCCTTTGCCTTGTTCCCCTCCCCATTTGAACATTTTCTTCCTATTTCACAATACCTATTATACATTTTGGTCCTTATTTACACTTTGGTTTCTCATACCAGAGAAACAAGGTGATATTTACATATGTCTGTCCAATTTACTTCACTTAATAGTATGGACTCAAGCTGCATATATGTTCCTAGAAATGTCTCAAACATAATCCATCTTTGTGGAAAATAGTACTCCATTATATGAAAAAAACTCACATCTTGAACCTCAGTGATCCATCTCCCCTCATGGAGGACCATGGCAGGACATCAGGAGCCTCAGTGACCCCTCTGCACACCCGGAGGACCTAGTGGTGAGAGTCTGGGTGAGCACTTGCCCCATACAGAGTACCTTGGTGGGCTCATGAGAGCATGGGTGAGCCCTCCCTCCACTCAGGACCTGCAGCAGTCCTGCAAGAGCACCAGTGAGGCCTCCCCCGACCCAGTGACACAGTAGTCCTCTGACTGGGGTGCACACCATGGACAGGTGGGTCTGGTGGCCTGGAAAAGTCTGAAACAGCAGTAAAAATACAAGCTAAGGGTTGGTTCACATCAACACTCCTAGGCTAGAGCTCAAGAGGAATTCAGGACTCACCCAACAGGCCCCACAGGAGGAAGTCAGGTGACTGGCCCCTCTCCTACACTGTGGGACTTGGCAACAGGGTGAACACCAGCCACACAGTAGGATCCTGACTAAGATGCATGTGATGGAGAGGCAAGAATAGCAAGATTGAAAAGACTGACATATGAACCAAGAGGTGGAAAAGACAAGACATAGAAACAAAAGGCAATCTCAGACCTCCAGCCCATCTGGAAAAAATCTAGGAGACGTTGACATAGAAGACGTTGTAAGATACACACCTGAAATTTCTGAAAAAATAGCAAGTGAAGTAAAGAAACAAATCCATGAGGCAATAGAGGAAATCAGATCAGAAATATAATCTCAGATTAAAAAAAGACTACTTTAATGAAGGAATTACTTATGAGCTCATCACACAACAAGTTTTAAACTCTTGTATAGTTTAAATCATTCCTGAATAAGGAATATTTCTGGGTATCCATGTGTAATCCCTATTGGATTGCACCCATAGCATCTTCCAAAGTCCAGCAAGATGAGAGTCTGAATTCTCATGTTTTTTTTTTTTTTTCAGCACCAGGGATTGAACTCGTGACCTTGCGCTTACCAGGCAGGTGCTTACACCACTGAGCTAAATCCCCAGCTGAGTCTTTGAATTCTTAGAGACCACTTCACATATTCACATATTCAGAAGGAGTGCTCTAGCTGTACATTTATTTATTAAAACTGGTACATATATTTTCCTTACTTTAATAGAGAAAGCTTTGCATATTGTCAATTTTATTGACAATTGTCCACCTGTTTTAAATTTGCATAACTCAAATTCAAATGTGATGTGAAGTCACTAATCACCTTGTGTTATGCATACAATTTCTATAAATTTTTGGTATAATTAAAATTTACACACCTAAACTTCTCATTTTTCTTCTTTTTTTTTAAATTTATTTTTGTTTTAAAGAGGCTACAACAAAGGAAAATGAAACAGAATAAAACCAATCAGAACAAACCAGAGTAAGTTACATAGGACTTCACCACATTACAAAATCAACAATAGTTACCATAAGACCTTTTGTTGTCTTCAAAATAGCTGCAGATACTTTTGGACAAAGTAAAAATCAAACAGAACAGAATAGAAAAGAAACAGTAAAAACAAAACAATGGATACAATAAAAGACTACAAAACAAGACAACAGTAAATTCAAAATGGCTATATATCTAACTATCTTTGAAATAACTGCTCATGCCACCGGATATAACATAATCACACAAAGGAGAGAATAAAACCCAACCCAACAAAACAATAAACCATATAGGACTTCAGAGCAAGACTATAGGGAATTGACAGTAGCTACCACCCTCAGGAGACTCCCCCCCAGATGCCATGCTGTGTGCCGCTATCTTCTGAATAGATGACCAGACCACTGACCCTTGACCTGCAAGGTCAGCGAAACATCTAAGCACCCCAGGATTTCAATTGCGTTTCACCTTAATAGCTATCATGAGAGCCTGTGTTTCTCTGGATCCACTGGTTGCTTTGTGGGGAGGGTTGACACTTGTTTGCCAGCCCATGAGCCTGAAGGAGTTGGGATCTAACTGTCCCCCTGCCAGTGGGGACCCATGGGGAGAGGCTTGGCTCTGGAGCTCCCAGTCCCAAAGTGGCCCATGTAAGGTGCTGTTTCCAGCAGGACCATTCTAGTTCTCCCTCCCCCAAGTCCATGCTGATGCTGACTCACGGGGAGAGGCTTGGCTCTGGATGTCCCAGTCCTACAGCCTTTTCTTCTTTGTTAACATATAGGGAATATATTTCTATGAAGGATTAGAGATTTGTTTCATCAGCATGATTTCATAATTACTTGTAATTATTTTCATGGTTTAATAACATAAATGATAATTATGCAGGTTAAAATAATTCTAGGATGTCATATCGGACACCTTTAGGTTTCCTCACTTTGATCCAAATGCATATCGCCAATTTATTTTCATTATAATGTGTGATGTATTTCCTTATAGATGCCCTTGGGGAGGGGAGAAGGGGATGGGATATGAACTCCTGCTATTAAAGCAGCTTTTGAGATTTCCACCCAAGGATGTAATAGTAGTACATTTATAAAACAAAAGTGAGGCATAAATAAAATTAAAATTTCTTAGTTTTTGTCAAGCAAACTGTCAGTTTTTAGAGCAAAACTAAGTAAGAATTTTCAGATTTATTATTTAGTCAGCCATAGCCACAACATCAATGAAAATTTCATCTCTGTCAAAGTTTTGTCATGCTTCATAATTAAACCCTGTTTTCTTTTTGGTTTTGTTTTTGGGGATTGTCAGTGTCGTCAGGGTATCCTAGTCCAAATCCATGACTTACCACACATTTTATTTAAATTCATATATAGTTTTTAGATGTATGCCTCTCTACAACACCCTCAAAGCAGAGAAAGTTTCCTGGATCATAGGTGGCTCTGAAGAGTATTTTTGTAAATGAGTAACAGACTGACTGAATCTGTCTCATTTCTCTTGGCCTCACCTCTTTGCCCTCCAAGTTTGTGTTAGATTTGCAGCTTTGTAGCTGTCTGGGTGTCCATTCACAAGCAACACTGCGAGTCTCCACTACAGAGTCCTGAGTAGTTTCAGCCTCTGTGTTATCAGGGCTTCTCCCAGGAATGTGGCCTTCTCTGGGTTTCCTGAGGACTTTCCTCTATATACAGGGAAGTCAGGCAGAGGATGCCCTTCCCCAGAGAAGCAGAAAGTGAGAGCAACTCACTGCCTGCCTGTGGAACCCGCCTCAGAAACCACTGGCCTTTTCTGTGCTTAAAAACTTGGTCTCCTGGTGAAAACAAAATCAAGATGTAAGCTTAATTTCCTTAAAACAAGGCCTCTCAATTATTATGTAATTTTTCCTATCAAAGCTGTAGTGTGTGATTTTTAAATTTTATTCTATCAAATGTTACTTCTCTACTTTCGATTTCCTAATTTTCTTTATATGTATCCTTTTTCTTTTTTATCTTTAAAATATTTCATCATATATGCTTTTAAAATATGTTTTCTAACCTGTGAAATACAATAACTACCATTCATACTTGGATATAAAACTAAAAGTTGCACAATAAAGTATAAGCTCACAGTAGTTATGCCCTCATTTCATAGATTCTATAACAACGTGTTTTGATACATTTCACTGGGCATGTAGAAAGCATTTTCCTCATCATAAATAGTTCTATTAAGACACCAGGTCTATATTTTATATTTTTATTCTATGTTTGCATTGCAAGTAACTTATTTTACACTATTACTATCTCTTTAATTGTATTCTCATGTGATTCCTTTTTTGCTTTCCTTCCTTAAGAGAAGTTCTTACATATTTAAGATATTTTTAACATTTAATATAATTAAATCCAATATGTGAAATTTATTACCATTGGGACTTTTCCAAAATGAAATATTAGCCATAATGATTTAATAATATACTTCATATATAATCAAGTGTTATAAAGATATATCCTCCCTAAGCCACCGTGTTTAGTAGGGTGATTGTGGGTTTCATGACAGAAATTAGTTTTTTTTGCATTATTTCACTAAATAGAGCAATTTTGCATATATTTTAGCCCTTCTAGGTACACATAGGATTGTGTGCAGGTCCTTATGCACTTTAAAAAAATATTTTCTACTTCAGGGTGTGTGGCTTTAACATGTAAAATACCATAATTTTTTTTTTTTGAGGCAGGGTCTTGCTATGCAGTTGAGGCTGGACTTGTGCTCATTTTGTAGCCCAGGCTGGTCTTGAACTTGCCATTGATCCTCCTGACTCGGCAGTGCTGGGACTACACAAGTGCACCACCATGCCCGGTTTAAAATACTGTAATTTAAATGTTGTTCTCTTTTCACCATTCCTCCATTGCTAAGGTTAATCTGAGATTTCAAAACCATGCATGGAGATTAATCCGTTGTAATCTGAAGCATGATGACTAGCTTTTTTTTTTTTTCCTGGCACTGGGGATTGAACTCACCACCTTGCGCTTGCCGGGCAGGCGCTTAGACCGCTGAGCTAGATCCCCAGCCCTGATGACTAGCTTTTGTAGCTTTTTCCATTTGTAGTTTTTTCATGAAATGATTGCTTTTTCACTTTTACTTTATTTTTTAAAACTGTTCTCCATTGCAGTTCAGTTGATTTTTCTCTGTCTGTGCATTGCTGGAAGGGAAGAGAGAAGAAGGCACAGTTCTGTTTGTTGGAGCACATGCATATCCCTGGCATTTTTAAACAAACCAAGCCATCACTGGCATTGAGAATTAAGACAGTACATGTAATAACCTCAAATCATGCTTCTAGGCTTTGGTTCTGCACTGTATAGTAATGTGAGGAATGCAGATGTGAATGTATACAGAGAACAGTTATTTTTACTGACATTTGTGAAGAGCATGATTTTGGTGTGTGAACATAAAAGTCTCAAAAATGGCAGCCAAGTCTAAGCAGCAGTGCACAAAGAGCATGAGGAAGACTGGAAAATCCCAAGCCTACCACTTATGATCACTGCTCATAAAACATTAAGGTGATATTCAACCTAATGATAACAAAATGTCAGTTCTGCTAAGTGTGTGTTGACTGTGTATTAATTTGGAAAACAGCAATGAAGTAGGTTAAATTTTAGGAAGAGATGTCAGTATTGTGAAGGCTGTATATGGTGCACAACCTGGGTGTGGTCATTAATGTCTATAGAAGCAAAAAGGCTCAGGAACTAAGGCTATTTATGTTGAGAACTATTAAAAGTATTTTACAGAATCCTTTCATTTCCTTCTTTTCTCGGCAGTACACAGAACTTTCTCCAAAATAAAAGCCATTTTGTTCATAAAATGACTTAATGCAGACTTAAATGCAGACATTCTGAAGATGGGAAGGAGATCTAGGAATGGAGGGAGGAGAGGAAATGGTGAACTAAAAATTGGATTAAGAAGGATATTTCAAGTTCATTGTGGTGTCAACTTGAATGAATAACACCAGGCAGGTTAGTTTAGCTCAGGGCTGGGAGTCTCTGGATGGCTGACTTCCTGGTGACAGAAGAGTCACCCTGGGTGCAGGTGCCCGCAAGCAGCAGGCTTGCAGCCCGGATGTAATACACAGGGAAAGAGGGTGCCTTGCTCTCTGCTTCTTCAGAGGCACTCTGGGTTGTGATGGCCTTTGAACATCCATGTCCACCCACAGCGCAGACTCTTTACCCTCCACTGCAGACCCTTTGCTTCCTGCTGTGGTCTCACAGGGGAACCTGCTGCGATCTCAAGGCCTCTGAACACGTGAAGGATCCTCTGGTCTTGCAGCACACAGATGCGCCTGTTCAGCATTATTCCATACCAGACTCTGATGTGGCCCCTGAAAGCCCAGGTTGTAAATCCTATACATCTGCTTAAATTTGTTCCTCCATTTAACCCTACCTCATACAAAAATATATATGTAACAATTCACGATGAATATATTTATTATATAAGGCAAACATATAAAATTTTTAAAGAATTAAAACAATCATGAAATATGGGATCATGGAGGAATGAAACTAGAAATCAAAATCATAGATAATATGGGGACTGCAAAAATGTACAAATTAAATCATTTTTCAGTAGTCACAAAACCATTTAAAACCAGGCCTCAAATGACACAGTACAACATACAAAACCTGTGCAGCAAAATAAAGCAGTTCTAGGAGGGAGACCTAAAACATTGAATATTCATGTTCAGATATCAGAAGAATTCCAAATAAGCAATTTAGGGATGCATGTCAAAGTCTTTAAAAAAAAGACTCCAAACCTAAAGCTTACAGGGAGTTGGCAGTGTTCCTCTGTCTAAATTGGATGTCTCTGATGTATTAACCGTTAATCACCATTGAAAATGGAAGCATAAGCTTCCCAGAGGATGAGTGGACCCTACTGAACACAGTTCACAAAACACTGCCCAGAAATGTAGTGATGGAAGATATCCATCATCTAGCATCCCTTGGTGAGTTTATCTCTCTGTGTGTATGTCAGCCTGTCCATTCATCTGTCAACTAATCAGCAATGTACATGGAACTCTAAATAACTTTTCATAAAATATGGTATAGAAATATATACTAGTGAGATTATTTGTAAATATTAAATGTAGATGATTTAAACATATTAGCAAAAACTTCCAAGTACATCAGATCAGGTGGAACTTGCAGATAGAATTCACTTCAAATGTTTAAATACACCCTATCTGATGCATCAGTCAAGAACTATCTAGAATGGTTCTTGCATTCTAATAATTGGTTTTCACAAGTTTTACAGGCAGAAGCAGTGTGCATAAAGAGCAAGAAAACGTAAGCACACAGCTGAGAACTAGGCCACACACACCCATGATCACAGAAACGATGTTTCATACATATCAATGCTGGTCTTGCAAACTGACACAAGAAAATGGGGTAAGGGAGTAATTTATGATGCTTGCCTAACTGTAACCAATATGAAACTAAGAGCTTCCAGAATGAAAATTGCTAAATAGTATGAATTCACTGAAAAACATACATGACTTCAAAACAGATGATCTTCTTACAAAATGAAGTTGCACCTAGATGAAACATACCCAAGCCCAAATATTCATCTGCTTATCAGGGTCAATAACAGCAGCAACAATCTGGCATCCTCACTGCTTCTGCACATAGCAGTCTGCTGCCGTGAGAAAGTGCAGCGGCCTCTACTGCACGGAGAGTGGAACGGGTAACAGAAACTTTCCTCCACTCAGTCTGGCTTGTGCTATGCAGGGCCCTGCTCCTCCTTTCCCCATCTGCACCATTTCTATTCTCTCATAGATATAGATTGCCCAGTATATTTTAAGCCCATTAAGGTACAGGAGATCAAATTCATAATGTACTGATGGAACCAGCACAGTTGCTGGTGCATAAGGAAATGTAAACAACAATGGAGCAAAATAAATGTGTGATAATGTTTATTCTAAAGAAAGAATGCTTACTGTTTGCCAAAGAATAGTCTCAGCTGGATTCTGTTCTTCTATCAGATTGGCTTACCGAAGATCAGCATTTAAAGGGAACTTTTGGGGAGGTAATTGTAAGCTCCACAAGGGAATCAACTATATCTGCATTAACAAGCGATGGTTGGGCCTTCCCGAGAAGCAGGCTTTGCCATACGGACCAATAAGAGCCTCAGCAAGAAGACAAAGCACATTTTCCCATGAACCAGCCGATGTGCAGGCTGGGAAACCTGAAAAGCAACCCCCTCTCATAAGCAATTGGTTGATTTGGAGGACTCTGGGTGAGATGATAGCAACTGACATGAAAGGAATAGCTTGATGGCTTGTATTGTTTAGTTGACCTTGCAGACCTGGGGCTGGTGGTCTGGGCATCTACTTATGGGTGATTTCTTCCTGTCTTATTTTTGAAATCCAGTGTATTGTTTTGTTTTACTATTTTGTTTTATTCTTGTATCTAGTAACCTGAACAACTACTTTGAGGATAACAACGTGCAGTATCACAACCATTGTTAAATTCCTATCATCTTGTTTTGAAGACCTATATAGCTGTTGTTGTTGTGGTTGTTTTCATTTTGCTTTTGTTGTTGCTTTTTAGGTTTGTTTGCTTCTTGATTTGTGTTTTTTCTTTTTTCTCTTTAAAATAGAAAAAAAGTGATGGTTGGTATGAGGTACTTGTGCTTGCTGTATTTGTGTTACTTAGATTAATGTTATGAGAATAGTTTATACAGGAAAATGCATGCTTAATAACTCCATTAAAATATAAATGAATAGGTCTACGCTTGATTTTAATTTCAAATGCTATAGATTTTAGCCCTAGAAGATCAAGAGTAGGGAAACACAGTAAGTTTCCAGAAGTTATGTTTTTCTCAGCTATGATTTTGCATTATTATTACTATTATTATTATTTTTTTTGGTACCAGGGATTGAATTCAGGACCTTGCACTAGCCAGGCAGGTGCTTATGCAGCTGAACTATATCACCAGCCCCTGATTTTGCACTATTATCACCTATATTTTTTATAAGAAATGTCATTCTTGAAAGACAGATAAAGTGTCTGACAAGGAGACCAACATTTATGCCTTTCTTTAACATTGTGCTAAGCACACTGGCGGTGTTCTGAGACATGAAAAATGATGGTCAAACTAACTACATTGTGTTCCAGATGGCAAAACCTCACATTTTTTGTTCTTTGGTGTTGATTACCTGTGCAGCTAACACAAGAAAAGTGATAGAAAATTTCTTAGCAGGAATATCTGCTTAGAAGAAGACAAATTACTCACCATTTCCATTCAGAATATATTCTCATACTAAATCTACAAAAACCCATGTAAATTCAATATCATCTATCAGTTTGGTCCCTGATGGTTCCTGGGCCATCCCCAAAATTTAAAAACAGCCCTGAGGTCTTTGACACACAAAAAAAATTACAAATATTTGTTGAGTATTAGTGGGCCAGACATACAGTTTCTAGGACCACTGTGCCAAAAAGAATGTATAAAATTTGTGGACCGTACAGTAAAACATAGTGTTAAGTGTTATTAAGACTTCATGAAGTAATAAAACACAGAACAAATTGATAACTTTTACATGGTTTCCCATTCTCTCATCCTCAAATGCATCCACAGGGAAATAGATCACACATTATAATGAAAACAAATTTACAATATGCTTTTGGGTTAAGGTGAAAAAGTTAAAAGTGTCCAGTGTGACTTCCTGAAATTACTTAAACCTGCATACTTATTATTCAGGTTAATATACTACAAAAACAATTGTAAGTAATGATGTAATCAGGCTGATAAAGAAAACTTTCTAAAATTTCACAGAAATACATTTCCAATATATTTTAATGAAATAGAAATTCAAAAAAATTAAAAATTTTTGAACTATATAATTTTATGGTAAAAATTATACAAATTGTTTGTATAACACAAGGTGATTAGTGACTCATATCATGTTTGAATTTGAGATATTTATGTAACAAGTCCTTTGGTTTTCAATTGTTTTGTCTTTCATAATTAACTAAAGAGTGTTTACAAGTCCAATACTCAGAACGGCAAAGAGACAGTTTTATCCCTTGCTAGAGCTCAGGTATGAGAATGCCTCAGATTTAATGAGGTGCGGTTGACATGCAGAATGATGAAAGTTTCAAATGCACAATGGAATGAATGAGATTGTGAAAATGTGAAATTTGAGGAATTATTTCATAGTCACTAAGGCTGAGTAAATGATGGCCAGTGAATCATTCACCACGATACAAACCTTGCTATAACCTACACATAATGATCGGAATGCTGGGATATATTTCTTTGAAACTTCTACATTTTGGAAATAGTAGCATATAGAATACTACTTTCTCATTTTCTTTGAAGTAACTTTTAAATATATTTAAATATATTTCATACAATGACAGCTATGTCTCTATCCATAATTTCCACCATACTATATATTTCTGAGGAAAATCTAGTGAAAAATGGGTAAAATGCACCAATGTGAATTAATGATACCTCTTCTTGTCTGTCAGCACATTGCCAGGCAGAGGGTTGCCCCATGAATAACGCCACACCTAAAGCTGCTCCCAGCACAGGATACAGGATTAAGAAGGGGGTATGAGGGATAAAGGTATTTTAAAGGAATATTTTATGTGATCCTGGACCAGGTGATAGGACATGTCACCTAAAATGATTAGAGTAATTCCATAACATGGAAAATAATGATTAAAAAGCAAGCAAGGATGACCGTTTTTACCATGCTTAGATTGAAGCAGGGGTCTGAAAGTATGGAGGAGGCGGTGAGGACACCAGGCCACAAGAGGGAGATGCTCTGCCTCCATGGAGGACAACTGAGACAGTGAGGCCGAATGGGCCAAAGAGGGTGACCCTGTGGATCCGGATGAGGGGAACGGGTGGAGGATGAGATTGCCAACCTGGTCACACAGGCGCCAGGGAGAGAAGTTCCGGGACCCACGGTGGGGAGTGATGTGAGGCTACAGCTCACAAAGCCCCCAAGGGGAAATCAGGGAAGTTTTCCGTGAGTTCTCTAAAATTCTGTATTTGTTTTGCATTCGTTGCCTGCTTCCCTGCTCAGGTGCAGATGAGCCTCCCAGATGAGACCGCCCGCAATCCTGGCGTTTTCTGCTTCAGTGCTTGTTTCTGCACTGTCCGCATCCTGACGCTCATCTCTTAGTACAGCCCATTGCTGGTCCTTGCTCCCTGAGGGTCAGGGAGGCCTCAGATGGTGGAATGCCTCGGGTGGACTGGGACACACAGGGCCGTGGAAGAAGGAGCTCTTTGATTCTGGCATGACTTACAGAATTTTCACCTTCAGGCTATTTCTTGACTAGAACAATTTATCTCTGGGTCTAGGACTTTTTTAAACAGAGTATTCTTTTTGATTTTTTTTTCTTGTTACCCAGGAGAACTGAAGTGAAGCAGGGGAAGGTGGGTGATTGAATCTGGAAGGAACACATCTTGAGTCCACTTTATTTTCTGTTTTCATGAAAAATCACTGAACCTGACAACAGGTAAAGTGTGCTTATTGTATTTTTCACTGTAAAATTCAAACAAATTTTAAAATTCTCACATTGCACAGTGTGTGCGAGGATTCTGTCTTTGCCTACATCTTTTATAATCATTGTTTAAAGAAGGAGAGAGGCGATGTGCTGCTTCTTGCCTGTAGTTTCATCATCTAACTGGAGCAAAAGCATTCCAAATTCAAGCCCATTCTGAGCAAATTCCCAGCACAGTGTTTCCATGATAAATGAGTGACTGAATGAATGAAACAATGAACGAGTAAATGAATGCATTTTAAAGTAAGCCTGGGAATGCAGCTAAATACAATGCCATGTGTTTCATTCCCAGTACTACAAAAACTAATAGGAATGCAAATACAGATAGTTTCCCAGAGTAGAGACATAAAAGTGTTCACTACCCAGTGTTTCATTGTTTCCTAATTCCACACTGTGCATCCTAGAAAACACCGACTCCCCTGTCCTTCCAGCTACTCACTGAGAAGACTGAGGTAGAGGATTGGTGAACTGTGGAATTTAAAGCTAGAAAGGGCAATTTATGGATAGACTCCAATTACACATTTTAAAAATGACATTAAAAATGGAAATGCGAAAGTCAGTAGTAGAAAATTTCGACCCCAGTATGAGGACTTGGCTTGGGTTGCCCAGCACACACCCAGCAATAACATAAACAACATACCTGACACAAATTTTATAAAGAAATCCTGTTAGATGTAAACAGAGAGATAGGCTACAGTACAAAAACATTTGAGAAAATCAGTGTGCTGCTTTCTTCAGTGGACAGATCACTCTGGCCAAATATAAATACTGTAGCATTTCAGGCAGGTGCTTAGGCTGCTGAGCTAGATCCCTGGCCCTTATACTGTAGTATTTCAAAAAAAATAAAGGAAATTTAAACTTTAAGCTATGAGTCAAATGCACCTAACACACTTACAGAACATTTCATAGAAAAGCTCCAGAACTCACATTTTTCTCATAATTGTATGTAACATTCTTCAACTGAGCATATACTATATTATAAAATAAGACTTATACAGGTGAAAAATATTGAAATTCTATCAGAGAACTTATTTGTTTGCCTTGAATTGATGGTAGAAGTTAACAGGAGGAAAAAATTAAGAAATTGTACAAAAACATTGAGAATAAAGAACACACTCTACCATTGACATTTGCTCTCAAGTAATGCAATGTACAAATGTACAAGAACTTTAAACAAAATTAAAAGAAATCTAAAACCAATGGGACATAGAAATAGAAATAGAAATAGCATGGCCAAGAGAAAAATTATTGCAGTACATGCATTATTATAAAGATGGATTGATTTGAACAGAACATAGCTATGAGTTGAAAGACCACCGAATACAAGAATGAAGCAAGTTGGAAATTAGGAAAAGGTTATACATACTGAAATTTATTGTTTAAATAAATAAAATTTAGTATACAGACACTACAAATCAATGAACATAAATGTTTGTTTCTTTTAAAACACATAAAATAGATATAACATTGGCAATTCTAACCAAAAAATGATATAACTCAATTAAATAAAAAAAGACAGGAACACAGTGACTTTACATTGATACTGCAGTGACACTATGAACCATTACATATTACTATAAACTATTGCCTGCAACAGTTCTTACCTGCAACAGATTCTGAATTCAGCACCTCCCACGCTGGGTTACTCAGACTCCCTGGTCACTGCTCCTGGCTTCCAGAGGTGTCTCCTGACTGCAGTGCAAATGGTCTGGGGCATGCTGCTCAGAGGGTTGTCAGGGCTGTGCTCTGCACACAGACACTTTCTGAGCTTGACGTCGGTTATATACACACAGTTGTTGTGGTTTGCAGACAGAGAAGGAAATTCCAGGTCCTTCCTTGAACTCAGGCACAGAAGCAGTAATGTAAGATCTCTCCAGAGGAGGTGGGAAGAGGAAAACAATGGGTGACTAAACTCCATCATGTGAAGTAGGATTTTGGGGCTTCAAATGAAATTAGGTGACTTTCTTAATCTTTTCAAAGGGTGACTCAGAGCACTGTTCAGGCAGATCTGCACATCAGTACATGTCTGTGCGCTGCAATTGTCACAGACTCTGCTATTTCTACACCTTAAGGAAACCGAAGTGCAAATCATGGAGCCAGGAGAAGGAACAGAGAAACTTGGACAGGCTCTGAGTTCAGTGCTCTTTGATGGACTCATCGAGGAGTAACACACACTGTGTCCTGGTGTTTCACTCTTCTTTGCTTCCCTCAGGAAGTTATCCTTCCCTGTGCACGCACTTCCCTGCTGTGACTGGCATGAAACCCACAGACTCATTCCTCGCTGTAGAGCTGGGAGGAGGTGGAAGGTGTCTCATGTGGATAGTTGACAAAAGGTCTTAGCGTAGAATGAGCACGGTGTGTCAGGCAAGATATATACACATATTTTTGCCTGTAATGTTTTCAAATTATTTTATAATGTATATGAATACATTTTTAACCAAAATCTATCAGAACGATAGTACATTATTCATCTCTTCTCTGAGGAACAGGCTCTTCGCGTCCCCTCTGCTAATCCAAACCCACACGGAGGCCCCGGTCATTCCTTGATCTGGATCTGTGTTAAATGAGTGAGTGAAGTCATCCTCTCTCCTGTCCTTCATGTAGAGCCAAATGTTTCTGGGCTCTGGTGGCTGAGTTAGCCGCAGTTGTCACTTGGTCTCTCCTCGCTCCCAGCAT
>RJWT010021335.1:0-17634 GCA_004365215.1 Cuniculus paca | reverse complement strand
TTAGTTGGCATTGGAGTCATAAGTGTGACAGTATGTTCAGGCTTAGACAGCACCCGCGGGGAGTATTGGTCAATCAGCTCTGTGACTTGGTCCATAGCGATCTGTTGACTCTGTATTAATGTAGAATATTCTGTCAAACCCCGAGTGGATTGTTTAGAATGTACGTGAGCTGTTGATGTACCTAGTGACTGATGACTTAAATTCTAATTAATCAATTGATTCATCAGTTTCTTAATTCAAATCAAGTGTCTCCCAAGTACACAAAGTTCTTTCAGTGGCATTAAGAAAAATAAATGTCTTAAAACTAATTTTCATCTATCTCTTATAAAAGCCAATATATTTTTCACTTGTATCCTAAGTGATGACATTGTTGTTTAAGTGT
This sequence comes from Cuniculus paca, assembly GCA_004365215.1. Taxonomy (NCBI): domain Eukaryota; kingdom Metazoa; phylum Chordata; class Mammalia; order Rodentia; family Cuniculidae; genus Cuniculus; species Cuniculus paca. The sequence continues at coordinate 17,252 of RJWT010021335.1, read as the reverse complement.
TTGGGATAAAACATATTGCAGTATATCTGCTGTCACCTGTTAGTGGGCTGAGTGGAGTTAAATGTTATGGTCTTCATCCATGTTATCTCTAGTGCTATTCATCTTGCCACCAACCTAAAAATTTAAGGCAGAGTCATTTATTAAGTTATACAAATGATTTAAAAGTTAAGTTTAGCGGCCAGTGATCTGGTATTACAAATGGGAAGTCAATGTATATTTTTTTCTTTTGTTGGATATATGCTATAGTGCATATGTTTCATAACCATTGGATCTGTGAGCTGTTGCAGGTACTTGCTGATAGCAGAGTGTCTTGTTAGGCCTTGACTGACCTGTCATCTCAGAGTCCTGTCAGTTACTTCATCACCACTTGGTGTGACTCCTCCAATGTGACACACACACTAGTTGATCTTAATTTGATGGTCTTTAAACCTGTTCTTTTCTGTCGACTCGTCGGTTATACAAAATAAAGTATTCAAAAGAAGTCTGTAATAGGATATAAGAAGACTAATTTAATAATTTATTTTTGCTGAGCTTTAACTGGCTTCCAGTGTAGCTAGTGCATTCCGTTAAAAAAAAAATTACTGGATCTTGTAAAACAAGCCAAGTTGGCTATACTTCAGATTTTGCTGTAGTTTTCCAGCCCCTCTCTCTAAATCACATCAGTTACTATGAGGTTTACTAATGTTAACTGTAGTTGGAGTAAATTAATGACATTTTGTCTCTAAGTTTTAAACATAGCACATATTTATTTAACATGAGGTGTGTCTTTTATCTTTAAAGAAAGATAATTGCCTTGTTTCCATTGTTTAGTATATTCACAGAGATCTAGATACTGATTTTATTTTTAGAAACACAGAATAGGAGAGGTTTAAGACATTCCAGAGTCTCACCTGTTAGGTAAATTCTGGAAATCTAGAGCATAGTGTCAAAAGGTACAGACTAAAATCTAGCTCATCCAAGAAGGTTTTTTAATTTTTGTTAGAATACACTAATGTATAAGAAAAAAATTAATCTTGAAACATCGTTTAGCTTTAAAATAACACGAACCATGAAGTGTCTCCAGAAATTGTCCAGTATAGGACAATTTAATTTTTATTAATGAGAATCTCTTAAATCTTTAATGTTCAGTTACGTATGTTTTGGTATTGTTTCCGTATTTTTCAGAGACCTTTATTCCCAGGAAGAAGTTGAGTCAATGGCAGCTGAGCTATGCTGCATTTCCTCCATACTCCATGAGAACAAAGTTGTACCTCAGGTCAATACAGCCAAGAGATTAATGACAGGTCTTCTTTTCCCCATGATTCCCAACACAAAATTCACCCATGTAACTCTGAAACATTTCATCCATGAGCATGATCTCAAGTTGCCTCCGTCCACCTACAAAAGCCTTGAGGTTATCTTCCTTTGTAGCTGAGTAGGTTTCCACCACATAAAATGCCATGTCTTTCTTATGCATTCTGCGGTTGATGGGTAAGTTACCCCTACTTTTTTTTCCTGGCTCCCTGTCACATAGGGCATTGTTCTCTCTTGTTTGACTTTTACTCAGTTTTTCTGAACAGTTGTAATTTTGCTGATTTTGTACATTAGTGCATATACCATCAAATCATCTGAAAATAGGGACAATTCTGTTTTTCTTTCTGACCTTGTTTGCTCCTGCAGGCCGGACTTCCCAGCACCAGGTCAAAAAACAGTGCTTGGAGTAGACATCTTTGTCTCTTTTGTCATCTTATGGGTACATGCTCAGTGTTTGAGTAAAATGTCAGTAGTAGGTTTCTTTTGGTAGATTTTTTTTTTTTTGGTCAAGTTCAGTGTTTCCTACTTTCTGAGAATTTTCTGAAAAGTGAATGGTGTGTGCTGAAGATTTGAACCCTGAGCCTCACTCATACTAAGCATGTGCTTTACCACTGAGTTATACCTCAGCCCATTCAATGGCTTTTAACTTTATCAGATGTTTTTCTACATTTATCTGGTGATGTGATTTTTGTCAGTCTGTGAATATGGTGCATTATGTTTGTTAATTTTTGAGTACTGAACTAGCCGTGTAGCTCTTGAACAAATTGCACATGATCATCACTTACAATTCTTTTTGTGTATTGCATATCTTATATATGCTACCATCTTGCTGAGCTTTTACCTAGATTCACTATGGATTTTGGTCTATAGATATTTTGTTGTTGTTTTGTTTTGTTTGTTGAGACAGGGTCTCCCTATGTACCCCAGACTGGCTTGAACTCACTATGTAGCCCACGCTGGCCTCAAACTTGCAGCAGTCCTCTGCCTCAGCTTCCTGAGTGCTGGAATTACACGCATGCACCACCATGCCTGGCTCTAGTTTTTTTGTTTTTATATTATTTTCCTCTTTTTTTGGTGTGTAAATAATTAATACTCTTTGTAACATGAATTGGGAAGTACTCTATTTTTTTGGAGATTATATAAATTTGATGTTAATTCTTCTTTAAATGTTTGATGGAGTTCTTCAGTGATAACTTTTGGCTTTGTAGATTTCTTTTTTGGGGTGGTATCTGATTTTTTTTTTTTTTTTTGGTGTCTGATTCTTGAAAAGAATATGTTTTCTGTTATTGTTGAGTGGACAATTCTAAAAATGATGATCAGGATCTGCTGGTGGTTAGTGGTATTGTAGTCTCTTATGCCTTGCTGACTGTCTTTCTAGTCCTACCCATTGGTGAGTGAAGGGTATCAAAGCCCCTAAGTCAAGGGTGGATCTGCCTATTTCTCTATTCAGTTCAGTTTTTGCTTACCTGACTTACAAGTGTATTCATTAGTGTGTGTGTGCCTTGAGGATGGCCAAGCCTTCTTGAGAAACATGTCGTGCCATCATTATGTAGTCGTCCTGGTTGTCCACGCCTCTGTCTTTGTTCTATAGTCTACTCCATCTGATGATAATGTAGTCATCCTGCTGCTTGATTAAAATAAGACAGTCTTATTTTTTTACATTCTACTACTTCAGTGCACATACTTTTTATTTGGATTGAATTTCTCACTTAGTATTAGATTTTTTTATGCAATTATCCAATCTCTGGTATTAATTCATGTACTTAAATCATTTATGTTCAATGTAATTTTTAATATAATATTCAAGTCTCCCTTCTTTTTGTACCCTCTTTTTATCATTTCTAACTTTTTTGTGAGTTCTTAAAAATTTTTTAGAATTACATTTTGATTTACCTATAGTGTTTTTTTTTTTTTATTCTGGGTATTTGTATATGTATTTGTATATTTTATCACATTTCACTGAGGTCAATCTTGTACCAGTCTGACTGAAGTGGAGAAACCATTCCTCTTTGTACACCTTTTTGCTTCCTCATTTATAATATATTTGTCTTAAATATTTCCTCTGCACTTATCAGCAACCATATCAGTGTCATAATTTCTGCATCAGGTGTCAGAAATCATTTGGAAACCCCAAGAAAGAAAATGGGTTGTGGTTATGTTTCTTTTTTGTGTTAGCCATTTTTCTTTCTTGATGTTCCAAGATCATTTTTTATTTCCTTTCCACAAGAATTTCCTGTAGGCTAGATCTGCTAGAAATAAATTTCTTAGTTTTATTGAGGATGACTTTGGCATTTTTTTTTTTCATTCCTGGAGGCTGTGTTCACTGATCCAGAATTCTCATTTTACAGCCTTTTTTTTTTCAGAATTTGAAGAATGATGATTTGTTGGTCTCTTACTTTATCATGAGAAATCTCTGGCTATTCTTACTGTTTTCCTCCTCTATGTGAAGTGTTCTTTCTTTCTCTGCTTTCAAGATTTTTTTCCCCTCTGATTTTGAAGTCTTGGTGGGTATTTGTTTAGGCTCACTCAGTTTCTGCAATGTGAGAATTCCTCAGCCATTTCATCTTGGAGTACTTTTTCTCCCTCTTCCTGTTCCTCTAGTTCTCTTATGACATGAATGTTGGTTCTCTTTTTATTGTTTCACAGGTTCTTGAAGTTCTGTTAATTTTATTTTCCTTTTAATTTCTGTTTATTTTGGGTAATTTCTTTCATTCTGTTTCAAGTTTGTTTCTTCTCCCCTCTTCAGTGTGATGTTGATCCCAGTTATTGATCATTGGGTTTTTCTTTTGGTCACTTGTTTTTTTTTAACAAGGAAATTTCCATCGGGCTGTCTTTGTACCTTATGTTTTCTTGCCGAGATTTATTTTTTACATTTGTTTCAGCTGTGTTTGTGTTTGATTATTGAAACATGTTTATCATGATTATTTTAAAGTTATCAGATAATTCTCAAATTTATAGTTTTTCTGTGTGTGAGCCTGTGATTATCATTTCTTACTCAGTTTGAAATAATTCTTCTGAGATCAGACAGATTGGACGCGTTAAGGGTCATATGGGTGTAAACAGTTTGAAGTAATTCTTGTCCTTTTTATGATGAGTGATATTTTTTGAAATCTGAACATTTTGAGTGTAGTATTACAGGAGTGTGGATCTCTTAAAAATGCTTTATTTTACCAGTCTTCTCTCGCACCACTCCTTTGAGTAGGAGGAGGGCTACTGCTTCATTATTGCCAGACGGAATTAGAAGTTAAGGGTCTTCCTTTGACCTTACAGTGATTTTGCTCAGCATTAGGGAAGAAGCACCTCAGTATAGCCTTCCGTGAGTACAAATGTGGGCTTCTCTCTGTGTCCTTGTTGAGGGATGAGGAAGGCTAGTGTCTCTTGTGCTCCTTTGCTAGAGCAGTGTGGTTACTGTCCAAAGATTTTCTGTCCTGTTCGTTTGTCCCATTTCTTTTCTGTTGGCTACCGAATGTGGACTTGGGACTATTTTCTGTGTGCATGTTGGTGTTCATGGCTACTCAGTTCTTTAATAACTAGTCTGGCACATGATGTAAACAGAGTTCACACCACTTGATGCCTGAGCCCTCTAATTGGAGCCTTCCTTTCTCCTTCCAGAAAACTCACGTTTTTATGAGTAATGTTTAGTATTGTTTGCTGTTTACTGAGAACAAGAAACCATACGTTGATGTTTCTGAGAGTGGAAGTCCCTTCAAGATTTTATTCATTTATACTCTTTTTCTGTTGGATCTTAAATTTTTTTCTTTGACATTGTGTCTCATTGTGTAGTTCAGGTTGGCCTTAAACTCATGATGATTTCCCTGCCTCAGTCTCCCAACGTGCTGGAATTATAGGTGTACACCATCATGCCTGGCAGATTTTAAATTTTTTTGTTACTGTATAGAAAAATTAGTTTGTGAAACATAGCATAATGAACTGTTTTTATAGTCATCATTCCACGTTAATAGTGGTCATAATATGGCCCATCTGTTATATCAGTATCTCATTCTTGCTCTTCTCCAGTGAATTATAAATCTCATTATTATGTCATTGTGTTACTATATTCCTCATTCTTTAAAAATCAGAACCATAATGCCATTATCATACCATAAAGCATTTAGCAAAATGCCTCGCTATCTTGTATCTAGTCAGTTTTCAACTTTCTGATCATCTCATTCGTTTCTTGCTACATTTGGTCTCTTCAAATCAAGGACTAAGGTCTGTCCCATTGTATTTGGTACATATGTCTCTTCAGTCTGTTTTTAGCTAAACAGTTTTTTCTTTCTTTTTTACTAATTGAAGAAAGAGTCATTTGACTTACAGAATTTTCCATATTTTATCGAGAGACTGAGGCAGGAGGATCACCATGAGTTTGAGGCCAGCTTGGGTTAAATCATGAGTTCAAAGCTAGCCTGAGCTACATAACAAGACCCTGTTGCAAAAAAAAAAAAAAAAAAAAAATTTTTTTCTGGTATTCTAGATTTGCCTGGTTGTATACCTTTATTGCTTGTATTTCTATTAACTGGTAGTAAGATCTAAAAACTTGTTCATACTCATTTTCAGTTTTCGTTCTTGTTTTTTTTAAGAATGCTGCACCAACACCTTTGTTTATTTATTTAGTGCCAGCAGTGGAACTCAGGACTTCCTGCTTGTCAGGCAGGCGCTGCGCTGCTGAGCTATCTCACTGGCAACACTATTATGTAATTCTTGTGATAGCTGGGTTGATACTCCCTGATTCAGAGGACGGAGTCACAAGTGGATTTAGGTGTTGCCAGCTGGTCAGGCCTGTATAAAGTACTCATCATTTTTCTTGTTAGCAGTCATTGTTTCTTTAGATGTTGAAAAATAGTTACATTTAATTCTGTTATTCCTTTTGTATTTATAACTGACATTCTCATATTAAGCAGATCTTTCCTTTCTGGGCATAATGGTGAATGTCTATAATCCCAGCATGCTGGCAGCCTAATGCAGGAGGATTGCAAGTTCAAGCCCAGCCTAGGCAATTTAACTACATAGCAAGACCCTGTCTCAAAAAAAAAAAAAAAAGGACTGGGTATGTAGCTCAGTGCAAAGGCCTTTGTTCAATCCCTGTAGCATACAAACAAAAATAAAAGATCTTTTCATATCAACTCTTTGGTGCTGTGAAATTTAAGGAAAAGCAGAACAAACTGTGCCCTTTGCCTGTTTTAAGAACAATATGTTAGAAAAACTAAAAACAGAATTACTATGTGATGCAGCAATCGCTCAGAAGATGTGAAATCAGTAGTTTGGATACCTGGGAGCCTTTGTTCACTGCACCACTATTCACAATAGCCAAGAATCAGACTAAATGTCTGTCACAGATAAATAGGTAAAGACAATGTTGTATAATGGGGTTATATACCTGGTTACTGTTCAGCATTCTAACAGAAGGAAATATGGTCAATTGTAGCAACACAGTGGACTTGATGCACCTTATGCAACTGAAATAAACCGGGGACAGAAAGACAGCTTTGCATGTTCTCAAGTATGGAATCTAAAACAGTGAATTTGCCAGATGCAGAATCGAGTGGTAGTGACCAGAGGTTTGTGGTGAGCAATGTGAAGGTGTTGGTTGAGGGTACAGTATGTCAGAGGTGAGGAAAGCATTTTTTTTCATTTCTTATTTTGAGATTGTCTTTTATCTGTCTATCTTATAATAAAAGTATATTGTATAGTTCAGAACCATTAAGAGAGTAAATTTTTTTTTTTTTTTTGCGGCACCGGGGATTGAACTCATGACCTTGCGCTTGCGGAGCAGGCGCTTAGACCGCTGAGCTAGATCCCCAGCCCTGTTTTTGAGACAGGGTCTCACTATGCCGTTCAGGCTGGCCTTGAGCTCTCTTTGTAGCCCAGGCTGGTCTTGAACTCACAACGATCCGCCTGTCTCAGCCTCCCGAGTGCTGGGATTACAGGCGTGAGCCACCACGCCCGGCTAAGAGAGTAAATTTGAAATGGTCTCATCTTAAAATGACAAGTATTTGAAGTGATGAATATGTTAATTAGCTTGACTTAATTATTATTTTTTATTTTGGTTTTTTGAGGCAGCATCTCACTATGTAGTTTAGGCTAGCCTCGAATTCACTGTGTAGCCCAGGCCGGCCTCAAACTCAGTGATCTTCCTACTTTAGTCTCCTCTAAGTGCTGGGATTATAGTCCTATGCTACCACATCCAGCTAGCATGACTTTATTATTTAATTCATAACACTATTTTATACTACATAAATATATATAGTTATAACTTGTCAGTTTCCAGCAGTAACAACAACGAAAGATATGTTAGCTTAGGTGAGGTTCTTAATAAAGGTAAAGACTATTTCAAAATAAACTTATGAATTCGTACATTTAAAATTTTTTTCAATTTTTTTTGTAGTTATTTGTTTATAGTACGTATTGATCACATTCTTTGTAGGGAGTTGGTACATGTATGTAACGCATCTCAATTCTTTTTTCCTCCTCTCCCCCCACCTTATCTCTTGGTACCCTTCACATTTGGAAAAGATCTATCTCCCTACTTACTATGGTCTTTTATTTTGTTCTCTATTTTTATTTTGGGTTTCTCATGTTAGAGAAACCATGTGATAATTAATCTTGTGTGTCTGATTTGTTTTACTTAACATTATGGTCTCAAGGTGTGTCCATTTTCCTACAAACGACTGAAGCTTATCCTTTAAGGCAGAGTAGTACGCCATTGTATATAAATGCCATATTTTCTTTATCCTTTCATCTGTTGATGGACATATAGGCTGCTTCCAGGACTTAGCTATTATAAGTTGTATTCCTATAAACATGGGTATACATGTATCACTGTAATATGTTTTTAACTCAGGAAAATACCTAGAAGGGAAATAGCTGGGTAGATGAAGTTTCTTGTTTTAGGTTTTTTGAGGACTCTCCAAATTTCCATAGTGATTGTACTAGTTTACATTCCCATCAACAGTGTAGAAGGATGAATCCGTATATTTTAACACATTGACACTACGTAGCACATTATTGATTTTCCTAGTCAGCCTGTCCTGTTTTTCTTCAATAGAGGTCTCTGTGTTTGCTCTGTGACCTTTAGCACCTGCCCTTTTGGCTTTCATGAATGGAAGGATGCTGTGTTTGAGACTCTGGTCTCCCTTTCCGGTGGAGTTCTCAGATTCCAAAGCCTTTTCTTTAGATACAGCTTGATTTCTTTTCTTGGAAGGAGTAATTTGTCAAAGGTATACTTATATTTTCAGCTCAAATTTAAGATTATAGTTTCTGCATCTTTAGTTTGTATTTCAGTCTCTTATGTTGAAAGCTTTGCTTTACACATTTCCATTATCTATAAATTTTACTTAAGAAAGAGAAATACCACCAGTTCCTCAACAGCACATTTCAAATTTTAGTCATCATGACATTAGTAACTGAGTAACTGTGTGAAGAACAAGTTGCATATTTGACACTTCAGTCCACAGATCACTATGCAGTCGGCCCAGGTTCCAGGTGACAATTGAAAACAACCACGGAGTTTCAAGGTGCCTGCATATCTGTGTGTGATTCACACATAGAGCAAAGCATGTAGTTATATTGCCCCTTGTCAAATGTCAGTTTCCTGACACAAATTTCTACCAAACTCAATTTCCTGACTCTTAGCTGGTGTATCAAGGCATTATTTTAACTTCTAAATCCTGTTATATTATATGGTCTCTAGAACCTGCTTTTGTCCCTATAGCTGGTAATTATCTAATTTCTTATTTGAATTTTTGAAGTGGGTCAGAAAAAAAATAGTTGAAAATGTTCAAGCAAGAACTGAATGTTGATTATGAATAATTGCAGAAAGTTCTTCACCATTCTAGGAACTCTGCAGGAAGCCAGTTGGGAATACATAGGGTTGTAGAAGAAATAGGTGACCATAAGAATGTCCACATCACTACCCTTCCAAAAGACAGTTGGTTTTGCAGACAGAAGAATTTAGTGACTGTGTTAGTCAGCTTTCCTAATCCTGGAACACAAAACCCAACACCCACTATTTAAGGAAAGGTTTGATTTGTCTTACAGTTTCAAGGGCTTTAGTGTATGGTTGGTTGATCTAAAAAATCATAGTGAAAAGGTGTAGTGAGGTAAAGCTGCTTTGTTCATGGTGGCTGGGAAACAGAGCATGGGACCACATATAGACCCCAAGGTCCTCCCTGCATGACCCGCCCAGAGATACCCAGAAGTTGCCTTTACTAATCTCCATGCTGCTGCCAAGCCAGTCAAGAAGATAATCCACCTTAACCATCAAAGTGACAGTGAGCTTCTTGACATAAATAAGGAAAACAGTGAAAACAATGCTGAAGATGTCCAGAAGGAAGTGATGCTGACAAAAGTCTTCATTGTAAAGAAACTCTTAGTTGTTTCACAACACTGGAAGTTCCTCAGTGGATGTTTTAAGCTAATTCCAGCCTTGTGGGGAGCATGACAGTACCAAAGCGTGGAAAGGCTCTCCCTCCTCACTGGAGTTGTGTGAGAAGAAGTAGGCAGCAAGAAGTGTTGAAACTACGGTAGCATTTCAGAGAAGAAACAAATCACTTATGTTCTCATGTTTCCACTGTTTTAAGTAACTATGTACTCAGTGAATCCTTGTTTTACTTCATTTCCCAATACATTTAAAACTGACAGGGGAATTTCAGTGCATGTTTCTTTAACAGTCACAGAACAATTGTCATTTTCTCAGATTAAGGTTATGTCTCATGGATCCAGCTTGAGCAGTCATTTTTTTATAGCCTCATGTTAACTGATCTGAGAAGTGCAGCCTATGCTTATTTACTACGGAGATGTCTGCGTGACATTTTTGTTAACAGTGTTAATATTACACTAATGATACAGTAATTGAATGCTGTTCATAATTTATGGGCAGTTTTTTTTTCTTAGAAGTTAAATTCCATTATTATGTGTTATTATATGAAGTTCTGAGACCCTGGAAAAAGGCTACGCCAGCACAGTTGTTGGATCTTGCCAAATCCCTACCATAGCAGAGACAAAGCAGATGGTACCACGTGGGGCATGGCCAATGCCTGTGGCCAGTGGAGGAGGGACAGGAAGAGAAGTTATCACAAGAGAGCACTAGGACTCTTTGTCCATCATGGGAGTGTCTCAGGGCTGATGGTGATTTCACAGACTCCTACCTGCAGTCATGCATTATATGATGACATTGCAGTTGGCCGCAGACTCACATATAGGAGGGTAAGGTAGCCCTATGAGATTTAAATTCAGCTGAAGAATGCCTTTTGTCCAGTTTTGTCATAGGTGACATAATGTGGTAGGGCAGTGCAGTATGCACAACTTTGGGGTGAGGCATGTATAACCAAACGTATTTTGCATCCAGTTGTGTAAAAATACAGTCCATAAATTATGTGTCGTATATAATACTTGATGATGATAATAAGTGACTGTTAGTTTTGTATTTATTATGCTTTTTATTGTTATTTGAGGAAGTACTCCTACTTTAAAAAAGAGTGGACAGTAAAATTATGCTATGTCACACTGGCATTTTGTGCATTAGCTTACCACCTGATACATTAAGAGGCCACATCAAGTTACTGACCTTCGCCATCTAGGAAAGTATACACAATGACAGATCTCCTAACAATACATTTTTTTCTTTAGTATGTGACTGTAAGATGAAATATCAACTTACACACTTTGAATGTGAAAGGTAACTCTGTGGCCATTATATTCAATAATGGTGTTTATCGTTTAATTAAAAAAAAGACATGCTATAGTCTCAGAAGAGAGAGACCAAGCTACCGCAGAGAGCCAGCAACCCACAGACAGCATTAACCATGAAAGGAGAGCATCAGTTATTATTGTACAACCCAGAATACATGCAGATCAAAGACACCACCTGCAGTCACAAGATCGGGTAGATCCTTGAAAATTGGAGTTCTAAATGTAGAAAAAAGAAGATTCAACGAGAGGGGAGAATAGGTTATAAGAAATGCCATGTGGTTGACTTTAGATTAGAGAGGTCATTATGAACTCATGGTATACTTTATGTGTACACATGAACTTTTTCCTCTTTGTTCACTGAAAAGACTTAGTAACAATGTTTAGTCTATTAGCAGTAAACATCTTGCAATACCATATGCAAGAAAACTGTCAGTCTTCTAGGTTCATGTTTCTAGGACTTAAGGGCCAAAACGAAGAGGAAGACCTAGTGGCCAATTGTGGGTAGTTTCACATTCTTTAATAACAATAATTGCATTGCATTGAAACTTACCAGTACTGCAGCTCTTCTGCTTCCCTCCTTCATTGGCACCACGTGATAATAGAATGCCAACTCAATTGTTTTGAAATACTGTAGGTGAAGAATAACAAGGAGCCAACCTTTTCTTACAGAAGTTGTTCTATTGGGTGACCAACCCAGTTGAAAGGGCAGAAGTCTCTGAGTTTTAGTCCAGCTGAAATTGAAAAAAGGAAGGATAGGCCATCAGCTTCTTCATCCTCTAGTAAGCAGCAAGTCTGGACATTGAGTTTTGAGTGGGTCCAGCATCAGCGCAGAGCAGAAGCTGGACCCAGTGCCTCTGGACAGGGGAGACAGACCTGTGGAACATAAGCTGGGCCTCTGACACTGGTGCACAGGGCTCCACGAGTGTCCACTCAGCCCAGTGCACACTCAGCCCTACAGCAGATGATTTGGAAGGGGAAGGAGTGGTAAGGGCTTAGAGATTAACCGTGACTTTGAGAGACACTGAGAGTCAGCAAGACTGTGCAAGTAGATGATAAGCCCTAAAGCACAACCAGCAAGTGGAGGATTCCAGAGTGTTCCTTCAGGAGGAGGGAAGGATCTGCAATTGCACTGGGACATACAGTTGCTCTTCCAAGAGATCTTGCAGTTATCTACAGGGTATTTGCTTTTCAAGAATTCATAAGATATAGCAACAAAGCTTGTACAGCTTTCTATAACTATTTTATTCTATAATTAAAATGTTTAAGAACTCTAAACATCACTTGAATGAATTCTTTCTGTGATTAAGGTATTAATTTTTTATGTTTTATATCCTTTAGTTTTTTAGGAATTGCTTTTTAAAAACTTGGGTTGCTGAGTATGCTGGTGCATACACATAATCCTAGGCGCTCAGGAGGGTGAAGCAGGGGGACTGCAAGTTTGAGGCCAGCCTTGGCAATTTAGTGAGACTTTGACTGAAAATACCATTTAAAAAGGCTAGGGATGTAGCTCAACAGGAAAGGACTTGATAGTTTGCATGAGGCCCTAGGTTTAATCCCTAGAACTGATGCAGCCTGTTTCTTTAGTTATGTAAAACATACATGATTTCCAAGTGAATAGTATAAAATGAAATTAATCAGAAAGGTCTGCCTAATCTGTCCCTTTTCTGTACCCTTCTTCCCTGTACAGGTATGATACATATATGCATGCACATACAGGTGGGCTTGTGTGCATGTACATCGATACACACTCAAAAGTATGGACGTACACAGTTGTATACACAAAGTACAGAGATACACAGACACACATACATGAATGCATTCCTCTAAACACATGCAAATATGCATACAGATACATGCACATAAATGAATCTCTGTGCACATAGACACATATACATGCACCCAGGTGCACATGTTCACATATGTACATACACGAACAGGTAGCCACACACAGATATTTACACATACATTCTCCTTCTTAACTATATCATTCCATATATAATGTTCTGCACCTTTCTTCATTTAACGGTGTGTCCAAAGGTCTTTCCTTAGTATTATGTTGATGTCTTCCTTTTTTGTTTTATCCTTTTTACAATTTCTCTTTATGCTCTATTTCAGCTAGCTTTCTAATTGTCCCTGACCTTATGTTACTATAAAAAGCGTTGCAATTAAGTCCTGTGTGTATGTCATCTTATGTTTTTGCTCTTCTATTTGTAAGGAAGGATTTAAGAAGTGAGATATTACAGTGCAGTCTGAGGGTAAATGCTTTTTTAAAATTGATATGTTTCCATATTTAAACGGTTATAAGTATCTAAATGCACTTAGGTACTAGCATTTTAACTGCTTGTATTACTGAACATATACTTTATGGTGGTAAATGTAACATTTTATCAGCTAGATAATATATACTGTTTGGGATTTTTGTGTATATCTTATTATTTTATTATGAAAATATGTGTAGATTAAAGATATGTCAATTTAGTCTTTCTAAAATACCATCATGGTTAGTAGGCAAAAACATCAAATAGGAAAGGAGTGATTAAAAAGTTTAACGACTGTTATCTTTCTACAGACTTGTTCTCTGAGTCAAATACTATCATCTAAAATGAAGGCTTCTAAAGATTTTCGTTCTTCGGACTGTCTAGATATATCATTTCTGGATCCTATTGTACCCTGATCTGTGCTTGGACTACACCCATGGATCAGGAATAATCTTCTATAATGTATTTCAACAGTGGTGATCTTTTCTCTTCTACCTTCTAGGTTCATGTTTTATTCGAACAGACCAGCTTGATGGTGAGACTGACTGGAAATTAAAGGTGGCAGTGAGTTGCACACAACGGCTACCAGCTCTGGGGGTGAGCACCATGGAGACCATAGAATCCTTTTATTTGAGCGGTGATTAGGGAGAAAAGACATTTCTGTTTGTACCAGCTAATTTATGTAGTACATTGAGAATTTATTTTGTCATTTTCTTATTCCTAGTGAAGGGTCATTAAAAATGATGCCAAAATAATTTTTTGGTTTGTTAACATATAGCCTCCTTTAAGTAGCTTGCATATTCCTGTTGTCTGACTCTTAAAATTTTCTGACCTTTTTCTTACCATTTTTTTTTAACTGTCTCACTTAAATAATGTTAATGTTGAGGACTTTTGGTGGGGATCATGGGAGTCCATTGTTGCTGACTGATTTACTCCCGAATGGCTAGTCAAGTATTGCTTTGGAGACTGGAATTCAGACACTTGGTTGAAGCCTTGCCATTGAAGTCAGCCTATTACCTGTGACTTTTTCTCCTGAACCACAGAGAACCTCTGTGATCAGAGGAAGCGGGTGCCGCTGTGCTTCTTGAACCAGCAGGAGGGTCTGGCTTGAACTTTACTGAATGTTCACTTGTACTTTGTAAAGTGTGTTGCAGATGAGAGGTAACAAGACCATAGTTCATTGTATATTTCCAGTGATCTCAAAGTCTCTCTTGCAAATATAAACATATCCCAAACTGTTGCACATTTTGTTTTTAAACACAACCATGGTTTTGTGTTAGTTCATATATAGTATTGTTCTGAATGCAAGAAGTTTTGTTCTGTAGGATTTCCTGATACTCGGTGGAGAGTAGAGAAAGGTTGAGACTGTTTCAGGGTGACCTTTGACCCAAGCAGTTGCTGGCTGAGAGAAGGGAATTTTAGTACTGTAAATGCAGTCTCTTTCCTTAGTCTGGTTGTGTGAGGATAGGTACAGTGGCTTGACTTGCATATAGTTGATGATTATCACGGAAGCAGAAACTCTCTTGATCTTTATGCGGAATTTCCTGGAAAATTTGTTGACATGCGTAGGGCTGAGTGATATTTTGTTATTCAAGTATTTTACTTTTGCCTATATTTTAGGTAGTTTCTAGATTAAAATAATTCTTTATTTTGCATATTTTCCAAAACCAATGAGACCCAGATAGAGTTTCTTATTCCTTCCTTGTCTGTTTATTCATCATCACATGATAATGTGTTGTTGTTATATTGTCACCGTGATCTTCTCTCCTTTTTTAAAACTGAAAATTACAAAGCGTCACCAAAAAGTGTGGTGAATGTTTAAATTTTAAAAAATGGTTACAGTAAAAGACACACTGCCACTAATGTCCTTCAAAATATTGCTCTTCCTTTGAACACATCCCAAGATTCTTGCCACTTTATGAAGCAATTCTGGAAGTTCTTGTTCATGTCTTTAGTTGTGCTTCATAGCTGCCTGAATGTCTTGAATGGATTCAAAACATTTACCTTTCCTGGTCAGTTTGACTTTGATGAAGAACCTGAAGTTACATAATATTATCAGATCAGACGAATAAGGAATAAGGTTCTATGAGTCTGCCTTTCTTTTAGCAGTATTCACCAGGTGAAGTCACTAGTGAAAGAGGCTTGGTACCTACCTTCTTCCTGCTGTTACAGCTTCTTGGCTTTCTGTCAGGATGCATTCTTTCAGAAAAGAGAGGAAGGCTTATATTTTACCTGACTCTAGTAATAATATGTAGTTTGAAAATAGTGTATAAATCATAAAATAGAAGACATTCACTGCTGTAATGTTTGCTGTACATTGCTCCTCACAGCACCCTTCCTTTACCCTCTGTCTTGCCACACTTGGACAGTGAGATGGTACTATGCATACAGTTTTTGCAGTAGGCTGTTTACTCAACAATATATATATGTCATCTTTTATGTAATATTTTACAAGTTTTACTTAAATTTTATTAAAAATTTTTTATAAAACTTTATACAGTATGATCTATCTGTGTTTTAAAATGATTTTTAATGTGGTTGCACATTTGGTTTTATGCTTAGACTATAGTATTGCCACTCATGGTTATATTTTCAATGATTATATTTTAAGTAAGTTCTTTTCATATCAGATTTCTAATCTGTCTAATACTTATTTTGGGTCAAGCTATTAGTGAGAAATCAAATCTAAAGGTAGGAGGGGAAAGAAAGATCTCAGATAGTTATGTTAGCACTATTCACTGAGCACTTAGGGTTTTTTCAAAAACTAAAAATTTCCCTCAAATGCTTTTTGTCTTGGTTGCTTTTTTTTGTTGCTGAGACAAACACCTGACACCCAAAATTAGGGAAGAAAAGGTTTATTTAGCTTACGGTTTCTGGAGATTTCAGTCCATAATCAGTTGGCTTCAAGGCAGGGTGGCATGCCACAGGGTCAACACTTCAAGGCAGCAGCCAGAGCAAAAGAGAGAAAGTAAGCTTCTTCTCTACCCTTAAATTGTACACAGGCCACCTGCACCGCCACCCCTCCCCCCTTCCCAGGGTGGGTGTAGCACTCACAAAATGTCCTTGCCCTCTTTTGCACAGGATGAGGATATTTACCAAGTAAGAACCCTGGCTCCCTGCTGAGTCTCTCAGTTAAACTTCTAAACTGCTCAATTTGGCACAATGTATCATAAGAAATTTTAAACTCTCAGTATCTAGTATTATGTGAGTGTGCTTATTTCTTTTTTATTTTATTTCGTTTCATTTTATAGAGTCTAAAACCAAGGAAAATAAAACCAATCAAAACAAACCAGTATAAGTGATACAGGACTTCAGAACATTACGAAGTCAACAATAGTTACCATAAATGCCTTTTGTTGTCTTCAAAATAGCTGCCAATACCTTCGGACATAGTAAAACTCAAACAGAACAGAATAGAATAGAAACGATAAAAACAAAACGATAGATGCTGTAAAGGACTTCAAAACAAGACAATAGTAAATCCAAGATAGCTACCACAATATATCTTGCTGTCTTTGAAATAGCTGCTCATGCCATCAGATTTAACATAATCAAACCAAACAAAACAGAATAACACCCAACCCAACAAAACAATGAAAATGATATAGGACTTCAAAACAAGACAATGGGGAATCAACAATGGCTACCACCCTCAGTGGGAGATCCCCACTAGATGCCACACTGCGTACTGGTATCCTCTAAACAGGTGGTCAGACCACTGGCCCTAGACCTGCAAGATTGGTGAAACACCAAAGCACCACAGGCATCCAATTGCATTTCACCTCAATAGCTATCATCACAGCCTGTGTTTCTCTGCATCAGCTGGTCGCTTACAGGGGGGAGGGGGGATTGGTACTTCTTGTTTGCCAGCCTGTGTGCTGGAAGGGACTGGAGTCTGGCTGTCCCCCTGCTGGCCGCAATCCACGCATGGCTCTGGTTTGCAGAGGGCCTTGCTTCCTGATGGGGCCTTATTCTTTCCCCCCGCAGTCCACAAATGGCACCTGACTCGTG